>VDFB02023891.1:28713-49895 GCA_007258455.2 Sequoia sempervirens | reverse complement strand
CTTCCAAACATAAAACCAATAAGTTTCTTATCCAAATGTATAAGCAAAAATGTGGATAACATTGAAAATTAAACATGCCTCTAGAACAAGGTTACAAAATCAACAACGAGTTCCCACATGGACATCACTACTCGACAACCATAACGAAAATGAAAACTTCAAATTAATCTTAAAAGATTGCACTATTGATTGTAGTTCATTCCCAATCAATCAATTAAATTAGTTCACCAAACGACAGATCAATATAAGATCCCAATCTTCAAATATAACAATTACAACTGTCACGATATAGTCTACGTACTATTCAAATTAAGGCAAATTTCTTATGTAAATTCTTTGTTCAACGTAACAAATGATAAAATACTGCCCTATATATATGTATATATAACATTATTTAACCTCTTAAAATAAAATACCTAAATTACATTTTAAAATAAAAAAAATATTAAATAAAATAATTGTAATTATATTTTAAATAAAATAAATTATAATTATAATATTTAATAAAATAAATATATTTAAAAACATATATTAATAAATTTTAAAAGAAATTTAAATAAAAAACAAACATTAATAAATATATATATATATATAAAATTTTAAAAAAACAAACCTAAAATCAATAGGTCGTCGGCCTTACTGCACGCAGTAGTCGATGAGGCTGCTGCAACAGTAGTGCCATGGTAGTAGGGTGATGGGGGGGTACGGCTTTGGCCGTCCTTCCCCGGAACCCCAAAAAATTACTTTAAATTTTTATACAATCCTCTGCCAAAAAAAATGCAAACGGGTATGAATTCGGCCATATTTTTTTTCAATTTTGAAAACATAATTACAAATGATTTCAAAAACAAAAAGAATAAATATGTATATATATATATTTATATATATATATGGAATTTTTGTATATATATATATACATATATATATAATTTATATTTAACCTTTGAATCCATATATATATAAATCATGTGTCTATCCTTATGTTGCGTGGTACTTGGAAATTCCCTACAATATGGTGTTTCTTCTTCAACATGGATAGATTGCTACCTTGATTCCACCTTCATAAAGCAAGTGAAATCAATGGGGGCACACATCTACCGTTGAATAGGATTACTAAGTGCTAGATAAAAGGATTTTTGAGCTATTAATGAATGTGTGTTACAGGATGTGGTTCCTAATGTTTTGGTTGTGTAGATAACTATAGTAGGGGCTTCATTCTCCCATATTTTTGAACATGTATCCTTTTATGTAGTAAGGTGCATCATTTAGAGTCCTTTAACTTACATATGCACATAGAGTCATATGGGCGCTAAATGTTCCATAGAAAATTGGACCCTCTTGAGAAAAGAGATAATTTCACGCGTAATTAGACCCACTTTTGAGTCCCTTCACATCTTTTCCATTTAAAACAACATTTATAGAACCCTTAGAACCATTAATTTTGATCTAGAGGCTTGTTTCACCTGAGAAATCACAATAAACCTGACCAACATTTTTTGTTTCATCTAAAAAGGAAGGTTCCCACCACTCCAGAAATGATTCAAACTTTCAAGAAGGATGTCTAGGATATGAAGCATGTGGAAGCAGATACTAAGATTGTTTTGAAGACTTTAGAGTAGGTGCTACTATTTTTTTGGTTTGTGGTCCGGCTGGCTCTTTGTCAGTCCTTCCTAGCTTTTTCTGGGCTGGAAACTTTTTTTTTAGGTTTTTTCTTATATTGTTTCTTGTTTAATCTATTGGACTTCTTTTTCCTTCTCTATCTTTTGTTGTAAACATTGTGGTTTGAGGTCCCTGTAAAACCTATTTTTTCCTTTATCAAATTTTTTTTATTGCATCATACCCCAACAACCCACCTTAAAACAACAGTAGTGGGATCCATTCACCACCTTAGGTGAATGAGTCCCCTTTCATGGTACTCATTTTACAAGGGTGGCAAATGAGTCCCCTTTGAGGGAAAATTCAAAATTAAGCAGGAATTTAATCAATTTAACTTTTATTCCTAGAAAATGTTGGCCTCTTAAGTCTAACTAATGGGAAAATAATGTGTCATTGCTTATAAATAGTCATTTTAAGTCATTTCACACATCTTTTTATCATATCTAAAGATAAATTTTAGAGTTAAAATCCTATACAACAAGTTTCATTAGCAATTTAAGTTGAAGTTTTAGGGCAGCAAACTAAGGTTTTTGTAGGCCTTGAAGCTTAGTTCTATTGTCAAGATCCAATATTGCAAACACTTGATGATGGATTCCTATGGTGAATCATGAAGAAATATAGGGTGAAGAGGTGCAACTAGCCACCAAATCATGCCTAAGGACTTGGTTTCCTATTGATTCCATCTCTCATTCTCACACTATCTTTAGATTAAGGTTTGCATCTTGTTTGTTTATCATTTCCATGCCATTTCATTCCCATTTTGCATGTGTTTTAAGATTTCTAAGGTTGATATCTTGCATCATATGAATCATCTTTGCATGTCTTATTCTAGATCAATAGAATAGGGTTTTTGTTATGATTCAAAATTTCCAAGTCTTTAACACATATAAGGCTAGGGTTTACTAATATTTTTCTCTATTCAAGGTTTAATTAACAAACTAGGGGTTTTACCAAGGAAAACCCCCCATTAGACAAACATTTTTAAGCTTTCTTGTAGGAATTTTCTAAGATCTTAGATCGGGTATCTGTTAGAAATTGTTGTATAGGTGTCAAGGTGTAGAATAGAATTTTGAAGTTGTAGAAATTCCAAGGTGGACTAATGTTCCTGCTTCGTCAATGAGTCCCTCCTAAGGTGAAAAATTGAGTTAGATTCAAATCCAGGTTCCCAACTGTCAGAAAAATAGATTATGTGCAAAAAAGACCTGATCTAGGATTGATTCGCCCTGGGTGGAAAATGAGTTTACATTAGCCTAAAGTCAAGCTTCATCAGTTTTATAGATTGTTCTTTAGTCATTTATAGTCTACCAAGTGCAAAAATTCTAAGAAACAACTTTTTGTTTAGAATAATTTGCATTTTTGTTCATTCTTTCATGCTTTTTGTATATCACAACATGTTTTGAAACATAGTGTAAATATTAGTTTTGCATTAATTTTTATTCATTCATATTAGTCAATTGTATTTATATTACTCCATTTAGGTTAGCCAACATCACACATAAAATTAATTGAATGAACTATTATCATTTTGCGCCTATCTCTGTCCTTTTAGGTGAAAAACCCTAGAAGTGCAAGAGTTGTCCATAGGAGCCAAAATCCTTCATTTCAGCTAATAGGAATAAAGAGAAATTTCCTAAATCAAGAGGTGGATGGAGAGGTGGAAGAACAAGCTTTAGGAAAAGGAGAGGTTTCAATGAGTTATCAAGGAGATGTTACAAATGTGGTGAATTTGGTCACATTTCCTTCAAGTTCCCTAAGAAGAGTGGAAACACATCAAGTGGAGGAGAAGGGAAATATGAATGGAGAGCCCAAATTGCTTATGAGGATGAAGCTAAAATCTCAAGTTCCAATACTCTCCATGCTACTCCTGAAGTTGGAGAGATGTTGGTGATGAGAGGACAAACATTGAACACATCTAGGGAGAAAGAGAAAATTCAGAGAAAAGCCTTGTTCAGGACTGCTTGTAGATGTAAAGATAAAGTATGTAAAGTAATTGTGGATTCTAGATGTACTAACAATATGGTCTCTAATGATTTGGTTGAAAAATTGCATTTGGAAAGGGTACCTAAACAAAAACCATAAAAAGTGTCTTGGGTTAGTGAAAAGAAAACTATTTTTGTGAGTAAACAAGCTATTGTTGAGTTTCAAATTGTTCCATATAGAGATAGATTTGTATATGACATTCTACCTATGAGTTGTTGCCATATTTTTCTTGGGAGACCCTACCAATTTTCTAAGTTTGCAATCTACCATGGGAGAAAAAACACATATAATATTGAAAAGGATGGGAAGGAATTTGTTCTAACTCTATTAGTTGAAGAGGTAAAAGAGTAAGGTGAGGTATTAATGATGGGAAGAAAAGAATATGTGAGCAAGGAATAAGGTGAAGGAATGGAGTCTGCAACCATGTCTAAGTTTGATACAGTGAGGATAGAGAATGGGAAGGTAAAGGTAATGTGAAGACAAAAAGGAAGAAAAATGTTTTGGTGTGGAAAAGGAAAGAATGTGGAATGATGTTTCAGGTCAGTGCAAAGAAGTATAAGAGTGGGAGGCCTTTGGAAAGGTAGGAAATTAGTGATGGAGTGTTGATTGGGACTATCATGTGTCCTATAGTAGTAGAAAAAGGGATAATCAAGGTTGTTGGGACATAGATTGATGATGTAGTGAAAAAGAAGAAAAAAGTTCTTAAAGTTGAAAGGATAGTGAATAAAGTGTGTGCAGATCTGACAGAGGTTGTAAAAGGTAAAGGTACAATGGACAGTGCAAAGAATGAAGACAAAAAGAACATGGGGCAGAGGACTATGAACAAAGAACAAGTTAAGATGATGGAAAAATATTAGAATGTGTGTATAGGTGTAAAGAATACTGTGACATTAGGGTTTGATGAAGGAGCAAGAGAAAGAGACCCCATAGTAGGGATTGATAGAGTGGAGCATGTAGCAAGTGAAGATGTTGACAGGGATGTTCAAGACCATGATGAATTAATGCAAAGTAAGCATGTTAAAGTTAGGCTTGAAGATCAGAGGCATATGAAGAACAATGGAGGACCATTTACAAACTTCTTTCCAAGGTACTTGTAAAAGTTTCATGTTAGGGTGTATGGCGCATGAGCTCCACTAAATACTATCTGTCAATTAAAGATGATACTAAGTAGGTTATAGGATTTTGTTGTGTTTTGAGTCAATGATGCTAAATAAGGTCTATTTAGACCATTTTAATATGTAATTGGTGGATTTTTGTATTAGATATCAAAATATGTAAAACTTGTAAAAGCAAAATAAGGAATTTTGTTAAAAAAATAGAAAATGTTGTTAAGGTAGAAATGGGAATTTGAAGGGTTAGGGATTTCAAAAGGTGGTTATAGTCATTTGGTAGGTAAAAACTGATTGGAAATGTATAAAAAGTCTCCAAAGGCCCAAAAAAATGTTGTTGATGAAGTTTTAAAGTGAAATTCAATAAAAGTGCAACCTTTCTCCATTTTTTTTTTGGCTTTCTAAACTTTATTTAGTCTATACAACCCATATAGTCTTGTAGATGCTTTGAAATTCATTTCATAGTTTAATAGCATGTGTTAGTAATCCATTGAATCAATTATAATGATCTAATATCAAGCTTTGTGGGAGATTTTTTTTCATTCTCTATGACTGACTCGTAAAAACCATTGAAGGCTCTATTTGAGGAGTAAATAATGAAATAAGCCTTTCCACCTACTGTTATGGTCTATCTCTTAGTGGAAAGGTACGATATAATGGTAGATTAGGTTTCTACACTATTTGGTGGGAAAATAAAGTGAGTTGTGTGATTTGGAGTCAAACCCCAAGGTAGAGTAATGGTGCTTCTTATGTGAAATGAAGGTGTTTATATTGGGTTTTGATAAAACAGTGATGGAATGGTATATCTAATGTATTTGTGAGAATGTGTAGGGTATTTGTAGACTGTTGGATGTTTTGAACTGGATTCGGAAGCCTGGGTATATGGAGATTGAATAAACCCTTGTGTTTTGTGTGTGAACGGAGGGTTTCTTAGTGTAGCATATTAGAGGGTCTAAATCTACAAATAGGTGAGTGATTCTAAAGTTGTGTCAGAATTCATGACTGTCAAGGATTTGTATATGTTTTTCAAGTTTTTGAAAGGGACTTCCTTTGTAACTTAGGGCTAATTAACTAGCCTTGGAGAAGGGAGGGTTATTGCTTCAAGGTGTTGAGTCAAAGAAGTGTGATGGGATATTTTGATATGTTATTTGGGAGTCAATAGTGAACCTTTGTGGAGTTTGACAGGTCACTATACGATCTTCTCTAAGAGGTATCACAATTGTTTGGTCGTTGAGGGCTAGAAGCCCTAAGGAGAGTTTGTGTCAAGTTCAAAGTTTGTTGTTGTAAAGAGTTATTTCCTAATTGAGTTGGTAATTTTCAAGTTGAAGAGATTCTTTGACCCACCTTTCCTTCATCAATGGCTAGCAAAAATTTGGTCTCTATGGCTAGCACAAATCTAGTCTCTATGGCTTACATAATAGAGTTGGTTTCTTTGGAATTTTTCTACCTTTTTTAAGTTCGCACTTGATGTAGGGATGGAACTTGAACAAGGCTTATGACCCTAGAACCATAATTTGAGGAAAATCATAAAATGATTGGGTATGTGCAGGATCATCATGGAAAAAACAAGCCCTTAAGTGGCAAAAAATTAAGAAGAATCAGTGTTAGGCAACTTGATGTAAAAATTTGAATAAGTTATCTAAACTAGGTTCAAAAATATGTAACAATAGAATTTGTAGAAAATTGAATGTATTTTCTAAACTACTAGGTTTATTTAAAAATAAATAAAATCTATTTGGTGAAATTTAAAATTTCAATGTAGTAGAACTTAAATTTCAGGGAAAAAATAAGAAGTAGCTGTCTGTCTGACCATCCTAGCCATAATAAAATGATAATATTTTTTTATAAGATTTTATATAAAAGTAGAGGACTCATGTCCAAATTGTTGGAATTGTGAAACAAGCACAAAACCACGAGCCACAGGATCAAACACAAACAAATACACCTTCCACGCAAGAGATCTGCAAAACAAATGTGCAATTATCTTCAACAAGAAAAAGCTACAGAAGAGAGAAAACTTTCAAGAAGATATGAAAGCTACAGATATTCTCCCATTCAATAATTACAATGAGATCAAATCCTTATGAAAGGAGATCAAGAAACCCTAAAAAGGGAAACCCTAGTGTGCACACTTAATAATTAATAAATAATTAATTATTAATGTGCCTAAGTTTAGCTTAAGTAACTAAAGTGATAAGTGACTTAATTAATTAACCAATATGATTAAATTAATTAAGTAAAACAACTTATTACTCTAACACCCCCCTTAAGATGAACTTAGGAAGTAGCTAAAACACTAAGAAAAAGATGCATGAAAGCAAAGATGGATCTCGACAAACAAGGCCAAGTAAGGTACCCATGTACAAGCGGAAGATCTCATATAAAAGTGGAGAAATAGAAAACCTCGCTTAGAACAAAACTCTACTCCAAAAAGAGATCAAAGGTGATTGAAGGACTGAAAAGCCTCAAAATCAAGGAAATGTCCTGAAAAAGAAGAACATGTAGAACATCACAGAAGCATGAAGAAGCTGCAAACTCTGTCAAAAGATGACTGCTACGGTGCTGAAGAACCTCCTCTGAAGATATGATGATCAGGATCAAGAAGACAACAATTTGCATGAGTGCCCCTAATGACACTACTCGAATCAGATGGCAAACAAAGGCAAACACCTGGAACTCGAAGATCTGAGATGCTTCAAATTACCAATAGTCACGAAGAACAGCGATCATGAAAAAAGTGGAAGATGCGCCTCCAAAAAATAGGAATGTAAGAGTGTCCATATGGTATGTGATCCATCTCACCAAAATGCATGGGTAACCAGCCGCTGCATCCGCCTAGTACATAGGAACAAATGCTGTATACATAGCTCACTCCATCGAAACCAAGGAAGCATTAACACCAACAGTAGAAACCCCCCCATAATGCTAAAAAGGGAGAGACGTGACAGGTACACTGAAACTAAATGCCAGAAAGTAGTGCATGAAGAGGAACCAAGAGCATCTGAAGGTGCACAAGAAAGTACAAGCTGATAAAAAGGATGTGAAACCAAAAGTCACATACGCATGAGAAAGGTATGAAGGCAAACAAGGGCAAACATCAACCCCCATGGCACTTTATATCATAGTGCGAGTACAATAAGGCACAAAGTGATGTGCAAGAAACCCAATACAACACATACAATGCTGAGGCACTTTATCTCAGTGCGTTTACAAAAGAGAAATACATGCAATGTGAGCCCATAATGTCTACAATGTCCAAATAGGACAACATGCTGAAAATACAATTCTCTTACAGAAAAAGATGAAACTAGTAGCCCCATGATGAAGTACACGAAAAAATATGCACTTTCAAAAAAAAATGACACCCAAAAAAGTGTTCGGATGCAGAAGATATGGCCCATCAAAGTCTCCAAAATGAGAACTGAACAGCAACAACACTGAGAAAATAGAATTCTGGAAAAAACCAAAAGTCAAAACTGGAAAATACCTACACCATTGCGAAGAGCATGAAATTCCACCCCATTTCAAAAAAAAATGCACGCAAAAATACCAACGTATGGCTGAGATATGGCCTCTAGAAGTTGAGGTGCAAAATTGAAAAGCCCAACGGAGAGGGGCTGAGAAGAGCAAAAAGTGATCTCCGCCAAATTTAGGAAAAACACCTCCAGATCTAGAGGTCCGCCAGATTTAGTGTGCAGGAAAAAAACTCCTCCAGTTACAGTGCATTATTTTGCATGAAAAAGCAAAAAAAATTGCATGTTTTATTTTTAAAGAAAAAACAGCAAAAAAACTTATTACAAAAAATTGTTTTTTTGTAAAAAACAATAAAAAACATATGTTAATTTTTTTTTTTTAAATAAAATTAATAAAATTCTTGAGGACATGGGGAGCCGCGCTGCACCAAGGTGGCAGGCGCCACATCGCAGTCGCAAATGAGACAGCGCCCTGCCAGCCACCCATGGAAGGAGGCCAGAAAGGTGGCGCCACCTACCCGGTGGTACCACCGCGGTACCTCTCTCCCATGGGGTGACGAGAATAGAGGGCCAGCGAGGGGCCACCTTGGCAGGTACCTGCGGTACAGCTATGACCTTTTTTGTAAACACAAAAATTAAGCCGCAGCTTTTTTTAAAAGGCTTTTAGATATAATTTTAATGACTTTTTTTTTCAAAAAAATCGCAAGAGAAAACTATTTTTTTTTGGCGAATTTTTTTAATACCTCGGTTCGCGTGCAGACGGCAAAGGGCCGTACGGACAAAAAAAATTTGCCTCTGAAATCAACTGTTCGTATTTTGATGATTTTACAGTCGATCTTAGGGTTTTTGGCCACTGCGGATGCAATGGCGAGGTCCGTTTGGGCTGAAAATGCTCTGAAAAATTGAACACCCCCTGGATCTGGCAAAAAATTCCTTTCTTCAAACCTTCACAGATCTGACAAACGGAAGCCAAATTTGATGAAACAAAGGTCGATCTGGACTATTCCGACAGCTCTGGATTCAATGGAGAGGTCTGATTCATGCCAAAATACTTCTAAAAAACTTCCTCCTCCAAAATTTGCAAAGAAAGCAAAGGGGATTCAGATCTGAAGCCTGCAACCCTTGTTGAAGAAGAAAACCTCATAAATCAAGAAGGGGTTTGCTGAATCCACGCTCTGATACCATGTTGGAATTGTGAAACAAGCACAAAACCATGAGCCATAGGATCAAACACAAACAAATACACCTTCCACGCAAGAGATCTGCAAAACAAATGTGCAATTATCTTCAACAAGAAAAAGCTACAGAAGAGAGAAAACTTTCAAGAAGATATGAAAGCTACAGATATTCTCCCATTCAATAATTACAATGAGATCAAATCCTTATGAAAGGAGATCAAGAAACCCTAAAAAGGGAAACCCTAGTGTGCACACTTAATAATTAATAAATAATTAATTATTAATGTGCCTAAGTTTAGCTTAAGTAACTAAAGTGATAAGTGACTTAATTAATTAACCAATATGATTAAATTAATTAAGTAAAACAATACATTACTCTAACAAGAATGACGCATATTTTTTTGTAATTTTTTTCCAAGTAAATAATTAATTATGATTTTTTTGTTACAACTTTTAAAAAATATAAAAACTCGTATGTCTGACCAGCTTAACTTGGTCACATATTCATGAAATTTAATTTTTCTTTTTTTAATCCTATAGTATGTATAGAATGTGACACATGTTTCAGATTCAAAAAATGTGATACCGTTTGAAAGTTATAGATGTTTTTCAATTAACCTATCGATCAGGACATTAGTCATAATTCTAATAGAAAATGAATAATAATTATTTATTCAATTCAAATCAAACCATAATTTATATTGGTGGAAAGCTGAGAATCTCCTCTAAAAACCCTTTTCATTTCATCAATTTTGGGTAAAAAAAAGTCATCAGCCACATACCCTACAAATACCAATAATATTGCCACTTTTTGGCCCATCATGATCCTGCACATACCCGATTGCAAATACCAACTAAAAGAACAATGTCATAACTACACAAGTCAAGCCAATCGAATATGAAACAAAATAGTCAAAGGTAGATAGAAACACTCAATAATGTTGTATCAAAAATAACATAAACTAGCTATAACTTTAACTATTTTACTACGTTGAAACCATTGACACAAAGCACAAGCTATAAATGAAACGATACTTATTTCGATAGTGCTCTAGATGGGAAACCCAAAAAGTAGAAGAATCCATAGTAACACAACCATGCACAAAAAAAGGAAACCCACACATGCGAAAGTTTTTTTTTTAAATAATTCCTTATGGGGAACAACCAAAGCATACATATATTCATATGTATATGTAAATGTATATATCCATATGCAATGCACTATAAATGGAGAGTGTAATGAGGAGAAGGTATGATACATTTTTTAAAGGAGAATGTGACGCCATTGCTACTTATGCTTATTCATCATTCCTTCCTTCATCCCAATCTCCCTATAAAAGTACTTCACTTTCTTGATTGCATATGCATATATAAATATACATACACATGCATATCTTTTAATGAATATGATAAAGTGCTTGCAAACATGAACTTAAAGAGAAACAATAGTGTAGCTAAAGAACATATAGGAAATATTAAATGAAACAAAACAAAGGAATTCCTATTCTCCACCCTACCATATTGGGTCATGGAGCCTCATGGGCTCTCACAAAACCCCTGATCATGAACATACATTGTACACCACTTCTTGATCAATGGTGAAACCAATGTGTCTTATTACACTTAATATATAGCCTATCATTCTAACATTTCCTATTTGAGAATGAAAGAAATAATAACTAAAAACATACATCTAACTTGAAATACATATATATTGATGTACATTTTGTTTTGCAAGAACATATTTAGGCATTCCATGACCTCGATGCATTTGTAGGAATCTATTGCATAGGTATATATATACACACAAAAATAATGTGTTTGAATGTGTGTATGTGGAATTACATATACATAATAGGTATACTATCTACCACTCTAATAAATACAGAGATCCATGCTTAATATTAAACTTAATATAGATCCTACCATAGATATGAATGTTATGGTGAGGTGATCCCATATGAAGTGGTTTACAATTTTTTAGCCAAAGCTGGACACTGAAATTATTATTTTTAACTAAATCTTCACATTCGAGACACCTATAGCGGCTAAAATGTGAGGAATTTAAAGATGGTGCAAAACTTCTGATCTCATCAAATTTTTTTCTATAGATTCTAAAAATATTTTTTTTCAAAATTTTTGGAATCAAATTTCATTTCTTTTTCCATCTCCATGAAAATTGATTTTTTAAAGAAAACAACATTTTTAAAAAGTGATGCACACTGGTATAACGCATAACTTTTTTTTCTATGAAGGATAAAATTCTAATTCTTTCAATTTAGATTTTTAACTCTGATATCTAGTGCTTCCACTTGGTTAGATAGTTTTTTATTGAATATTTTTTCCTTAATCAAGTTTCAAAGTCAAATGAATTACAATTAGGACACATTTGTATAACCGTAACTTTTTTTTATATGTCAAAATTTAATTTTAATTTTTGTTGGATCAAGGACTTCAATATCTGGTGCACTCATATTTTTATTTTTTTTTTTGATAATCTTCTATTTTTCCACATGTGAAGAGCAAAAGAAATTCATTTTCGATGAAAAACCTATGTTTAATAAAACTTAAAAAACAAATACATAACAAAACCAAAACATATTAAAATTATATTCATTGGATAGCTTGTTCGAGGAATACCATAATCATTTGAAATAAATTTTAAATGAATTCATTTGATCCCCCAAAAGCTAAATCAAAAGTGATTTTTTATCAGCATTTTGATAGGTGTAAAGGAGATGCATTTATAGGTATGGTTTAAAACTAGCGAGGTTCTATCCAAGGGGGTTTGATCTAAGGTGATTTGATGAAACCCTCTTCAATTGGAATCCTTAAAATGGAATTTTTAAGGCTTAAATCATTATATTTTCTAAAACATGTGATTTCAGCTAAAATTCGTTCCTCTCGAGGAATTGTAAACCACTATTATGATAGCACCCAGAGCACCTAATATCACAAACATACATATGAAACACACCAAAAGCAGGCCTACTCTCCACCCTACCATATTAGGTCATGAAGCATCATGGGCTCTCACCAAACCCCTGAGAAAGAACATTCATTGTCCCACTATGATGAATGGAAAAACCAATGTTTCTTATTACACCTAATATAGAGCCTATCATGTTCTAATAGTTCTTTTTTGATGCTGAAAGGAATAATAGCCAAGTTGTGACAACTGACATCATGTTTTGGATGCTTATGTAGGAATTTTCTACTTATAAATATAAAACCATGTGAAAAAAAAACCCACACATGCATAAATTCTTTTTTCAATAGTGGCTTATGGAAAACAACCAAAATACATATATATTCATATGTATATGTAAATGTATTTAAGCATATGCAATACATTTTTGATGGAGAGTATAATGAATGGAAGGTACAATGCACTCTTTAAAGGAGAGTGTAACATTGTTTCTGCTTATGGTTATGCATTGTGCCTTTATTATAGCTTGCATCTAAAACAACCTCACTTCTTTGATTGCACATGCATATATACATATACATATACATATACATATGCATATATTATGATAAATACAATATAAAATAAAACACAAGGAAACAATGCCTACTCTTCACCCTACCATATTGGTTCATGGAGCCCCATCAGCTCTCACCAAAGCCCAGAGCAAGAACATACATTGTCCACCACTATGATCAATTGTAAAATCAATGTTTCTTATTACACCCAATATAGACCCTATCAATAAAACAATTTTGTTTTGAGGTTGAAAGGAATAATATCCAAGTTGTGGCAACCAACATCATGCATTGGATGCATATGTAGGAATTTTCTACTTGGAAATATAAAACCATTTGTAAAAAAAACACCCACACATGCAAAAATTCTTTTTCCAATAGTGCCTTGTGGAGAACAACCAAAGAATATATACATGCATATGTATATGTAAATATATTTATGCATACGCAATGCATTTTTTATAGAGACTGTAATGAATGGAAGCTACAATGCACTCTTTAAAGGAGAGTGTAATGTTGTTGCTACTTATGGTTATGAATCGTTCCTTCCCTTATCAGCCTCCATCTAAAAGAACTTCACTTCTTTGATTGTACATGCATATATGCATAGACATATACATAAGCATATATTACAATGAGGACAATAAACTGCTTGCAAACACCAACTTAAAGAGCTACAATGTAACTAAATAGAAAATAGGAAATATAAAATAAAACACAACTAAAAAAGGAATGCCTTCTAGCCTACCATATTGGGTCATGGAGCCCCATGGGCTCTCACCAAACCCCCAAGCAAGAACATACATGGTCCACCACTTGGATCACTGTTGAAACCAATCTTTCTTATTACAATTAATATACAACCTATAATTCTAACAAATCCTTTTTGAGGCTGAAAGAAATAATAACTAAAAAGGTGTGTCTAACTCCAAATAGCTATATATCGATGAACATTTTTTTTTGCAAGAACAGATGTACACATTGCATGCGTTGGATGCATTCGTAGGAATCCATTGTGTTGATAATATTGTTCAAGAGTCCAGTTCAACTAAAGAACCTAATTCAAGTGAAGAAATTATTGTTACACCCTATTTAGATGGGTATGTGTAGGATCATCATGGAAAAAATAGGCCCTTAAGTGGCAAAAAATTCAGAAAAATCAGAGGTAGGCAACTTGACGTAAAAATTTGAATAAGATATCTATATTTTTTAAAAAATATGTAAGAATAGAATCTATAGCAAATTGAATGTAGTTTCTGAACTACTAGGTATGTTTAAAAAAAATAAAAATCTATTTGGTGAAAATTTGAAATTTCAATGCAGTGGTACTTAAATTTTAGGGAAAACATAAGAAGTAGGTGTCTATCTGACCACCCTAACCACAATAAAATGATAATATTTTTTTATAAGACTTTAGATATAAGTAGAGGACTCATGCCCTGATGTGATGCATATTTTTTTGTAGTTTTCTTTCAAGTAAATAATTAATTATGAATTTTTTATTACAAATTTTTGAAAAATATAAAAAATCATATGTCTAACCACATTAACTTGCTCAAAATTTCATAAAATTCATTTTTTCTTTTTTTAATCCTATAGTATGTGATGCATGTTTTGGATTCAAAAAATGTGATACCGTTTGCAAGCTATAGATGTTTTTCAATCAGCTTATCAATCAGGACTGTAGTCATAATTTGAATAGAAAATGAATAATAAGTACTTATTAAATTAAAAATAAAGCATAATTTATATTGGTGGAAAGTTGAGAATCTCCTTTAAAAACCCTTTTCATTTCATCAATTTTGTGTAAAACAATAGTCGTCAATCACATACCCACCATATTGCCACTTTTTGGCCCATCATGATCCTGCACACCCAAATACTGATAGAATTTCAAGTGTATTGATGGTTGTTATTTGATTGGTGTTGTATATTTATTGTATGTGTTTTGGCCAGGATTCTTGTCCCTAAAATACTATTGGTATGTAAATAGGGTGTAATAGAAATTTCCTCACTTGAATTGGGTTCTTCAATTGAACTGGTTTCTCTTTTGCTAGATACTCTAGAATACATGCCAACAAATATAGACCCGCACCATGCATTGGATGCATATGTAGGAATTTGTTGTGTCAAAATATACACACTAATTTTTTTTGTATAAATGTATGTACATGGCATTAGATGTAGACAATATACATATATAGATCAATGGAAACTTATACATATGCATACATACTAATACATGTGTTGAACATGGTGATTGAACTTCAAACTTCAAAGAAGCTCGCAATCCTAGCTCATGGCCTTCATAGTAGGTAAAGCCATAGAAGAACACCCAAAAATGTCTTCTTGAAAATTTATAAGAATTTTTCCACCTCTTCTGAAATTTTAAATGGTAAGTGTTATTACAATAATCACCACTACACAGGAACCATACAATAGTTAATGTTAATGCTAGGAGAGTGAGCTTCTATGAAAGTGCAAGTCTAACCATCTATTGAAAAGTTTCTATGAAGGTGGTTGGAGGTTATTTTACATTTTTTGTGTGGGGTAATGATTCCAAAAGTAATACAAAAGTCTTGGTAATGGCACTATTGATCAGAGCGATGGACAATGTATGTCCCTTATGTACAAATATGTATTAATGTCATAACAGATGCAAACAACGTTGATTTCATAAGGAATTTGTGATTGTTGCTCTCTAGCTTAGGGTATACTATGTCATTTTCATCAAGAGATTTTTGAAAAGGCTATATTGTTTCATTTTTGATAAGGTGTTGTTGAGAAAAAAGTATATTTTTGTATAGGTTTGTTACTATGACTTTTTGTTTAATGTGATCATTGATCATAGCAATGGACAATGTATTTTCCCTATGTCCAGATATGTATGTATGTCCAAATAGATGAAAACAACATTGATACATAGTGATCCCTATATTTATTCTATTGGGAAATTCTTGGAATGATAAGTTGTATTTTAAGTGGTATAAGGAACACTGATGCCATCATTGATCTAACTTTAGGAACTCACATGTAGTAGTAATATACTCTACACTCATCCAATAAAAGAAGATTAAAAATATAGAAATCAAATCAAAAATTTTGGAAACCTCTAGTTGTGTGGTTCTCCCCTATTGTGTGAACTTTGGTTAGAATTTTTCGTTAGGCTTCCCAGTTTTTAAGCCTTCCAATGCCTGAATTGCAATTAGGAAAAAGGTGGCAGATTTTTTATTTTATTTTTAAATTAAAAGAGTTTGGTGCATCGGTAGAGAATGCCAGAAAAATTAAATGTTGGTTGGAATCAACATTAATTTTATATGGTTCTTCTATGGTGACAATTTTTGCAAAGTAATAAAATAGTCCATGTTCTGCTTGAAGGATATTTGTTATTTTTCTAAACCTCATTAAGGATTTGTTAAGATGGGAGGTTGTATATTAAGTTTCAGTTGAAACATTAATGAAATCCTTATTGAGGCCTAGACAGATAACAACTATCCTTCAAGGCATACAAAAATAGCAAACACCCTATCGTGAAGAACATGTACTATTTTATCGCTTTCCAACCATTCCCACTCGACATAAGCCATAAATCAAATAAATCATTTGAGACCATAGAACAACAATCAACATAAACCAATGCATTTATGGAAAATAGAATAAACTATTTTATTACTCTGACAAACAAAAAGAATTTCAATAAATGCACCATGCTACTATCAAATAGGAGAATTGGAATTGTCAATCGAAACATATCTACCCATTCTTTTTTGAATGGTTGCAACAATTTTGCATTAATGGACACAAGGCCAAGACATGTGATAGAGACAGGGTTGGATTGAGATAATCACAATCTCAATGCTCTAGGTCTCCAATAGATAAACCCCTGGTGTTTCACTCCACCAATCAACCTATAGGTCCTAAAGGTATTTAGGCACCCCTGGTCACTTCCCAACCCTGTTATCAATTTTAGTTTGCTGCTACCAAGCCATTCTTGATGCTTTTCCTCACTTTCTCCATATAGCCCTTAATCCATTTCAAGACTAGACAACCTCTAAATCCTCCTAACAACGTTTCAGGGGATTGCATAGGTTTTCTTGACTTAAAAATGGTCTAGGAATGGTTCTTGTCCAAGCTCAACTCTCCTTTCTTCTATTGCTGCCACCATTCCCTAGGTTAGGGTTTTAGGAGGGCTACTAGGATTAGGCCTCCTCACACAAGAAAAATGCTTATCACTCCTCTCCTTCACCTTATCAAGCCAAACTTGCTTCTGTCACCCTGGCTCAAATTTGGAGCACTAACAGATTTTCAAGGTCTTGGACTGTTTTCTGTCCGTACATATGGTGTACCCTGTTCTTGCAAGAGCTAGGGTTTTCTTTGCTTCTTTCTTGGAATATTCAGCTTGTTCCAACCTCCAAAAGACCAAACAACGGCTCTGCCTTCTTGACCACCATGGTGAGGGTCCCTGCAATCACTGCACACATTTGTTTCATCAAGATATAGCACCCCTACAATGTTAGGTCTGATTTCCAACCACCTTTTCCAAACCAGGCATCACAAGCTTGCCTAGGAAAAGATTATAAGCCTACTTCCAGTACTCACAAAGACACTTATATTTACATTATTTACAAGGATGGAGTTTTTCCTTGTTTCCACAATGCCCATACTTCCTAGTACGGATAGGAAACAAACTCAAAACTCCATTTTCTGGAATTTACCAGTCAAAAACAGCAAAAAGAAATAACATTGTATTCACAAAAAGGAAGAAAGTGATGGAATTTCTAACTACAGGACTAGATAAAATGCTTAAAAAGGATTTAATACATGCTATTCCACACAAAAAAAGCTTTATTTAATTCATTTCTTGCAGCTGTCACACGCAAGAATAGAGAAAAATAGATTTTCCAACACAAAATCACTGTTTCCTTCTATTCACATGAAAACTGCCATGCTCCAAATCACCCAACCTCCTCAAAGGGTTGAGAAATCACTTGTTCAAAGCTTTGGAAATTGTTAGGTTTCCTTCTCCAAGCCAAAGATCGGTCAAAAACCTCCTGTTGTAAAACACAGTGTGTTTTGAAATCTTTTACAAAAGCTTAGGAAATGACCACAAAAAGATTTCCCAATTTATTCAACTTTTACCTACTAAACCAAAAGGTCCCCAAACACAAACTAAAAGGTATTTGAGACCTTACCAAAAAAACAAAAGAACTTTAAAACAAAACTTCTAACTAAGCTTGTATTTTGTCACCTTGGCAAGTGCTCCTGCACCATTCTCCCCCTCTCAACACAAACACTAAGAACTGGAAAGAGGGATCATTTCCAGGTCAATGCCAAGTTTCTTAAATTGATCTTCTTGTATCCATGTGGCCTCTAAGTCAGGCTTTCCCTTCCACTTGATAAGGTGCTCCATGTATGCCTTGTGTCTGGTAGCTTTCTTCACCCTGGACTCCAAGACCACCTCTGCCTAAGGTTTCTCTTGATTTGGAAGGGGTATATTACTGATATCCTTAAATATTTCTTGATTGTTCTAAGATTCATCACTAATTGTCCCCTTATACCTGATCAAATCAGCAACATTAAAGACTGGAGATATACCCAAATCTGATGGAAGCTCTACCTTCTATGCATTCTTCCCATACTTAGCTAACACCTTGCATGGTCCTATTCTTTTCATCTACATTTTGGTTGACATTCCCTTCTACATCCTTGATTTTTTAAGATGAACCATAACATAATCTCCTACTGCAAACTGCACATCTCTCCTTGACTCATCAACTTTATCTTTCAATTTTTGTGTTGCTACTGCAATTGTCTTCTTAACCTACTCATGAATCTCCTTCATGGTCTGAGTGAAGTCTTCAGCATGTCCACTCCTATTCTCCTAAGATCCAAGGTCTCTAAGCTCATAAATTCCTCTTGGGTGCATCCCATACACAACTTCAAATGAACTTTTCCCTGTAGTTCTATTTACGTTGTCATTATAAGCATACTTAGCTTGAGAAATTACCATATCCCATGTATTTCCATATTCCTTTGTCAAGCACGTCAATAGGTTACCTAAAACTCTGTTAACCACCTCTGTTTGACCATCAGTCTGAGGATGGTAAGCTGATCCAAATGAGAGATTTGTACCCAATCTGCTCCACAGTGTTTTCCAAAAATGGCTCATGAATTTCACATCCCTGTCTGATACAATTCTCAATGGCAATCCATGGATTCTTACAACTTCCCTGAAAAAGAGATGGGAAATATAACTTGCATCATGTGTACTCTTGCAAGGAATAAAGTGACTCATCTTGTTGAATCTGTCCACAACTACATAAATACTATCAAAACTAGTTTTGGTCTTAGGAAGACCTACCACAAAATCCATGCTCACACACTCCCATGGTCAGTTAGGAATAGGTAGGGGATGATACAACCCAGCATTGCTAGCTCCCCCTTTGGCTTTCATGCAAACAACACACTTCCTACATACTTCCTAACATCTCTTGCCAACTTAGGCCAGTAATAAAATCTTTGTACCAACTCTAAAGTTTTATTTATTCCAAAATGCCCACTAAGACTGCCATTGTGTTTCTCTTTGATCAGATTTTCCCTCATTGATCCTCTTGGGACACATAACAGATTACCCTTAAATAACAATCCATTTTGTAGTGTATACTCAGCATATTGACTATGAAAGTGATTTTCAAAATCTAAACATACCTTGTAGGCTTCTGAGAAATCTTCATCCTCACGATAGAGGTCTTTGAAACTCTCTAATCCAATGCTTTTCAGCTGTATCTCTTGGACTGTCAACATTCTCCTACTTAATGCATCTGCCACCTTGTTTTTCTGTCCCTTCTTGTGCTTAATGGTAAATGTAAAGGCTTGGATGTACTCCATCCATTTCAAATGTCTATTGCTTAACTTCTCTTGGGTGTTGATGTAACTGAGTGCCTGGTTATCTGTGAAGACTACAAACTCTTTGGGCAATAAATAATGCCTCCACTTCCTAAGGGACTGCACTAAAGCATAAAGTTCCAGATCATAGGTGGAGTATTTTTGTTTGGCTTCATTGAGTTTTTCACTAAAGAAGGCTATAGGCCTACCTTCTTGACTAAGGACTCCTCCTACTGCTACTCCACTTGCATCACACTCAACTGTGAACAACTTATCAAAACTAGGCAACAAAAGTATAGGTTGGGTTGCTACCTCTTGTTTCAGCTTTTCAAACCCTTTATCAGCTTCTTGTGTCCATTTAAACTTTTCTTTTAGACCACCTTTAATAGTATCTAGCACTGGTGCACATATACCACTAAAATTCCTGATGAATTTTCTATAAAACTAAGCTAAACCATGAAAACTCCTTACCTTTGTTGTTGTGGTTGGTGTAGGCCAGTTTAGGATGGCTTCCACCTTGCTTGGATCCATCTTCAGGGTTCCTTGGGATACTACAAAGCCTAGATACACAAGTTCTTGTTTGAAGAACTCACACTTTTCAAGGTTGATTGCCAATTGTTCTTCTTGCAGCCTTTTTAGAACCATCTCCACATGCTTCAAATGTTCTTCTGCTGTCTTACTGAAAATCAATATATCATCAAGGTAGACTACTACAAAAATCCCTGTGAAATCCTTAAGCACCTCATTCATTAGTCTCATGAACATGCTAGGGGCATTTGAGAGGCCAAATGGCATCACCTTCCACTCATATAAGCCATCATTTGTTTTAAAAGCTATCTTCCACTCATCACCCTCCTTGATTCTGATTTGATGATACCCGCTCTTATGATCTAACTTGAGTGTAATACTATGCACCTCCAAGGCAATCCATTAAGTCTTCAATTCTAGGTATTGGGAATCTATACCTAATGGTGATCCTATTAATTTCTCTAGAATCAGTAAAAAGTCTCCATTTTCCTCCTTTTTTTGTTGCTAAAACAATTGGGACTGCACAAGGGTCGATGCTCTTTTGAATTAGAGCTTGATTCATAAAATTCTTCCACTTGCCTAGCCACCTCTTGGTTTTGCTCAGGTGTAAGCTTGTATGCTGCTTTGTTAGGCAATGAAGCTCCAGGTATGAAGTCAATTTGATGACTTATTGCTCTCTTTGGAGGTAGTGTTGTAGGTGTTCCATCACTCACTATGCTCTTGTACTTTTCTAGCAGCCTTTGAACTGTTTCAGGTATGATTGTCTTCTCAACCTTTTCTTCCTCTTTGGACTGCATAACAACCACATAACCTTCATTCCCTTGGTGTAGATCCTTGATGAACTCCTTGCCACTGCTCAACATAATGTTAGGAACCTTGGATTGTCC
>VDFB02023891.1:0-25409 GCA_007258455.2 Sequoia sempervirens | reverse complement strand
ATTTAGAGTTATATGTAGACAATACACATATATATCCATAAGTGGACTTCAAACATATGAATGTTATTTGCATATAATTTCAGAAACACACATATTTGCACATAGGAAAAATAAAATGAAACACAAAAAAATGAGGCCTATTCTTCACCCCACCATATTAGGTCATGGAGCCTTAAGGGCTCTCACCAAACCCTCGAGCAATAACATACGCCATCCACCACTCTAATCGATGGTGAAATCAATGTTCCTTATTACACTTACTATGCAACCTATCATTCTAACTACTCCTTTCTTAAGGCTAAAAGGAATAATAACTGAAAAGGTGCATTTAACTTCAGATCCCCCATACAATAAATATGGCAATAGTATATATGAATGTGGTCAACATCTAATTTCACATACATACATATCTACACAAAACAAAAGAGAAATCAAACACAACAAAGAAACAAATAATTTTTCTGTTTGTATATTTCCAAGCAATATATTCCTACAAATGCATCCAACACATGCAATACATATATATGCAACTCCAAAACAAAATCTACACCAAAATATATATATCTAAAGTTAGATGCACATATATACGCATTGTTGATATTTGTTGAATAGATTTGAACATATTATTTCATTTATGGTTTGTACGTAGTGGCAATAGTTGCAAAGCAATAAAATAGTCCACATATACAACCACAATAATATTTAGCATTCTAAAGTTACCAAATAAATTAAACAGTTTATGTTATTTACAAAAAAGCATTGTTGATTGTTATTTTGTACCTTCAGTTTATAGCCAAAGATAGAGAACAACAGTAAACAATTCCTTGTAGAAACATCATAAACTATATAGTGTTGTAACCATCACCCCAAAAATGAAAGACTTAAATGGAACAATGATGGTTTCAACAAAGACCTAGAAAATTATTTCTTCAACAAAAACCTATCAATAGATGCAAGAACAAATATAGATAAGTTTTTATCTAGATACAAGCAACATTGCTTCATTTATGGGCTACATATATTGGTGATGTTTGGAATAATAGGTTTCATTCAAAACTTACCACAATAATTGAGCAATTTATGTTATTTTCAATAAGGCATTGTTCAGTGTAGAGCTGTAACTTGCATTACAACATACATAGCTATCCACACATATACTTTTCAATGCATGTACGTGTATATATATTTATAAGTTTAAATGCAATTACATGTATCAACAAGTATAAATGTAGATATATGTGTGTAGGTAGACTCAAGCTAAATTGCAAAAATATTATGCAGTAAGTAGACCACAATCGTGATTGAATGTCACATGGGAAATATTATAACAAAAAATGAAGTTTTATGCAACTCTAATAAAATGAAAGACACATAAATAGCTACACATAGGTTACTCCCAAATGGCTAGGGAAAAAAAAGGTGAAGAACACATAAATAGCTCAAATATAAATAAAGAAGACTATATATTATAAGCACCATCAATTCAAACAAAAGATTTTTTTTAGCTTGCTAGATGCACATGACAAAGAGCCAATACAATTATCAAGAAAAAAAAGGAAACAAGGAACAAACTTATAGGATTGGAACCTGACGGTTGTCCAACAGTCTGGGAAGATCCAAAGTCCACCAACATTTCTAGGGCTTCTCTTCAAAATGGCGAGAGCTAGAATGTTAGTGGCTGGCTACAAGCTCTATGTGAGAAAAACACAAGGGACAAAGGTTCAATTAAAGAAAAAAAGGCTAACGACATCTATTCCAAATTTTTCATCTTTGAACTTTTTTGTGGAGACATTATCAATATGACCAAAAAAATATATAAAAAATGCCACATTTGGAAATCTCTTGCAAAACAACCAACCAAGAACATACATTGTCCATCACCACAATCAATGGTGGCATCAATGATCCATATAACAGTTAAAATATATCTTATCATTAAAAGAATGTTCCAAAAAAATAAACATGGGAATCAATATGTATCAATGTTTTTTCCATCTACTATGGCATACATACATATATGCACATAGGGAAAATACATTGTCCATCACTGTAATAAATGGTGGCATTAATGTTCTATATAACACTTAAATATAGATTATCATTCCAAGAATGTCTCAATGTCTATCAATATTGTCTTCATCTAGTATGACATACATACATATCTTCACATAGGAGAAATAAATTGAAACACAACAAAACAAGGCATTTTTCATCACTACAATAAATGTTGAAATTAATGTTACATATATAAAATTTAGAATACAATGTATCATTCCTTATGTATAGATTATCTATGTATATGTTTTTTTGTGGTGATGGCCACAACATAATAAAATATTTAATGTTATAGAGTCTTTATTCTTTTGCATAAGGCATTGTTGTTTATTGTTCTCTATCTTTGGCTATATTGTTTCATTATTGATAAGGTACTAGAGGGGAAATGAATTTGTCCATATTATTGGGTTATTCAATTTCAATTCTTCTCTTTTGTGTGTTTTTTCTATCTATTTCACTATTGCAACCAATATTGTTTCATTTATGGTTCTCATTTTATGATGAGTTATAGTGAATTCTTCTATTTTGGTCTAGTTTTCCGATATGGGTCACTGTTGAAACCAATATTTTATGAATCATGGCTTGCATTTTGTCACTATGGTTGCAACAAAATAAAATAGTCAATGTTATATAGTTTATTTTGATTTCCATAAGGAATTGTTCCTTGTTGAGCTCTAGCTTAGGCTATATTGCTTCATTTGCGATAAGCTATTGTTGAGAAGGGTTTATTGTTTTATTTTTTGATAAGGTGCTATTGAGAAGAGACTATATTGTATATTAATACAAATATTTTTTGATTTATGGCCTTCATGTATTGATTTTTCAACCATGTCCCCATGCAAGGAAAACAAAATAACTTCAAACCACTTTCGCAGGAGCTTAACAATAGGTGATTGAACTTGCTCCTTCACAGTAGCTTGTCATTGTGGCATAAAAATTAATTGTTTATGGCTTCCATGTAGTGGTGACAACTGCATAGGAGCTCTCCATTGTGGCATCAACATTAATTTTTGTATGGTTTTGATGTAGTGGCGATGGTTGTAATAACACCTTCCATTTTAAACCTCAAAAAGCATAGAAAAAGTCTACACAATTTGCAATAAGGTGCATCAAGTTGGGTGTTGTTCTATGGCTTTGCATGCTATCAGAGCTGTGAACCAAAACATCTATACATTTAATTGTGGACATGTTTTTTTGTATGTATACATCTACATATGCATATACATAAACATATATGTATGCAATTGAAATTTTTGAGTGCATACAACATGTTCATTCAAAAATGTGTAGATATATGTGTCTATAATGCATTTGTATGCATATATGCATTGAGTAGTAGCACCAATAAAGTGATGGTCCAACAAACCCCAATGCCTTTTCGATAAGAACATGAACTATTTTCATACTTTGGAACCATTGTGACTGCATAGAAACCATAGAAAAATTAATGTTCATGTCAACCACCATTTTAATTTTGATGGCCTTCTCTATCAATTTTCCAAACTATATTAAGTACAATAAGAAACATTGGTTTCACCATTTTTGATAGTGATTCCAATGTATGTTGTTGCTTGGTTTGTGTTTGGTGGTGATGGCTTTGCATGGGTTTGTTATTGTGAATTTTTTGTCTTTTCTATATTTTTCCATCTAGACCAATGTTGTAACCAATGTTGTTTCATTTACGACCTTTGTTTTGTGGAAATGGTTGAAACACAATAAAATAGTTAATGTTATATAGTTTATGTTGTTTTTCCTTCTTCTTTTGTGTGCCATATAATTTTCCCTATGTGAAGATATGTATATTTGTTAAATTAGATGTAGCCAACATTCATATGTATGACAACCTGTATATTAATTGTAATAAAAAAAATTGATATCACCATTGAATATGCTAGTGAAAAATGTATACATTCCTCCCACAAAATAGCATAAACTATTCTAATATTCTTTCATTTATGGCCTCCGTTTTGTGGTGATGGTTGCAATGAAAAAAAATAGTTAATATTACACAATTTATGTTGCTTTTCTTTCCTTTGTTGTGTCACAGTTACTTTTCCCTATGTGCAGATATCTATATTTGTAAATTAGATGTAGACAACATTCATATCTACAACAACCTATTTATTAAGTGTAATAAGGAACATTGATTTCACCATTGAATATGTTGCTCAACAATGTGTGCATGACTGCCACAAAATAGTATAAATTATTCTATGAATTTGAAAAGTTTTAAATGCTAGTTTTGGTAAACAAGAATGGAGCATATCAATCAATAAGAGAAATAGGTATGTAACAACAAAAATCACATGCATTTAACTAGTTATATATTAAGAAAATGGATACTTATAATTTTTAACATAAAAAAGATACACTTCTTTTATTTTATATTGCTAATGTCACTTATAGTTTTTATTTTATTTTAGTGTATCTTCCTCATTTTATTTTATGTTTTTTGCTTATATACTTATTTCACCCTATTTAACACATGTATAAGTATTTACGGCTATTAAATTTCCAAACATAATGGATTCAACAACAACCTAGAAAATTATTTATTAAACACCTTATCAGAAACAACCATATACACAGATACATAGAAGCACAAACATATAAACATTAAAAATAGAGAGCACCAATTGTGCATATATAAGAGTATGTAACAATCCAACTAGACAAGGAGAAAACAACCATATTGATATAAAAAACTTGACATATCTATATATAGATAAACACATGCCTTGAAAGATACATTTAGAATATGCATATTCAAACTAATCCATGAGCATCTAGTGGTGTAAGGGCAATCCTACATCACCCAAAAAGATGTTTTTCATTTATGTTTCCTTTGGTTAGATTTTTGTAGATGTCTTTGCATTTCTGGATACCCTTTTCATCATAATGTAATTCCCCACTTTCAGTTTTTCTTTTTTTCTTTTTCTAGTCAACTGATATTTTTAGCAAGTATTGGAAATTGAAGGTGTTTTGGGAAAAAATAATATATATGGAAGGATTCAAAATGAAAAAATAAGAAGATTGGCAAAAGAATCAGACCGAGAGAATTCCCAGTTTGAAAGATATTATAGTTTTCGTCTCCCAAAAATGCACCTAAAAACCTTCCAAATTAGGCTAGAGACACTAACTAGCCCCAAAACTTTCCAAAATTTGCATAGCCAATTTTGAGCACATTCTTGACTCTGATACCTTTCTGATGGTTCAAATAGTTTTAAAAATGGAGTCTTGGATCAAAAGTTATGGCTCTTGGAAGTTGGTGTAGTTTCAAAATATGCTAATTTTCAAATGATGTTTTAAATTTTGAATTTAAAATTGTAATTTGTGGTGCCAGACTACCAAAATATGATAATTCAATTTTTTTTTGGCTCCAAAATGGAAAATGAGCTATTTATGGTGAGGATTTTCTTATTTTTGTATCTTTTTGGGGAAAAGAGTTTGCATGCTATGAAAGGGGAATTCTATAGTGACTGTAATTTATTGTAGCTTCAATGTATTATAGAGGTTGAGGATTTGTGATCCTCTACATGTAAGAAGTTAATTTCTAAATAATAAAATTATTCTCTAGTTTTGTGCGTAGATTTTTGTGTCTCAGGTTACACCCTTGTCAGGTTGTTTCAGAGCGAGTTTTCATGAGTGTGAATAGATCACTGACTGTGAGGTAGTTCACACTATGACCATAATTGTGGGTTTGAGATACTCAAGATGACTCCAAGAGTGATGCTTGGTAGGTGTGGTGGTGCCAAAGGTGGTAGAAATACTAGTTGAAGAGATCCATTGGCAGCCGAGGGTTACAGAGGCCTCCATAGACAAATTGATGCATTGTAAGAACATACGGGAAGAGGGTTAAGCCTGAGAAGGAGAGAAGAAAGTGAGGATGTAGAAGAGGAAGAAGAAGCAATTGATCAAGGTCAAATGCAACTGATTTGGACTATTTTGAAGATTAGAAAAAGACCCAAAATAGAACTTCCTAGTTATTCTAGAAATATGGACCTAGAAGAGTATTTCAAGTATGAAGAAGGAGAGGACCAAGATCGGGTTAAGTTTTCAAAAATGAAGCTAAAGGGACATACAAATATTTGGTGGAAAGAGGTCCAATTGGAGAGAAATTGAAGAGGAAAATGAAAGATCAATAGTTGGGATCGCATGGTAGAGAAACTAAAGAAGAAGTTCATACCAGTGGACTATGAATTAGATCTGTTGAAGAAATTGCAAGGGTTGAAGTAAGGGAGCAGATCTGTGAAAGAATACACATAAGATTTTCACAAGATGATCATTAGAATAGGCCATGTAGAGGCTAACAAGGAGAAGGCAACCCATTATCTTAATGGGTTATGACTGAGTATTGAAGAGGAGTGAAGCCTGGTCATAATGACCACTATTGAGGATGTGTACCAGTTTTCTCTAAAAGTTGAAGAGGAGTTGAACAAAAGATTTGACAACAAGCAAAAAGGATGAGGAGGTCAAAGTGGAAAGGGTGGTGGAAGATCTTCTAGAAGCTGGAATGAGGATGAGAGGGAAAATGGAGATGTGGGTACTAGTCAAGGATAGAGGAGTGATAATTTCTACCATCCTCATGATCAAAATAGTTGTGATCAAAGGGATAGAGGATGAGGCAGATCTGGACAAGGATCTAGAAGAGATGGTTCCAGAGGAACTTGCTTCCATTGTGGTGAAGAAGGGCATTGAGCCTATGAATGTCCACAACACCAAGGAAGGATAGACAAAAGGCCAAAAGTTCATGGAAGGGTTGCACATGCAGATGAGGATGCTCAATCTAAGCATTCAGATGATGTTGAAAAGGGAGAAGACCTACTGGTTAGAAGAGCCCTAGTGATTGAAGAGGAGCTAGAATAGAGGAAGAACATGTTTCACACAAGGTACAAATGTGAAGGAAAATGGTATGATTTCATTATTGAAGTGGGAGCATTGATAATTTGGTGTCAGAAGAGATGGTTGCAAAGCTAAAGCTTAGGAGGGAAAAGCATCCACATCCATATCGGATTGCCTCACTACAGAAAGATCGCAAAGTTCTATTCAATAAGTAGTTCCTGGTGAAGTTCAAAATTGGGAGCTATCATGATGAGTTACTCTGTGATATCATCCCTATAGATGCATGTCACATGTTGTTGGGGAGGTCGTGGTAGTTCGACTAACGAGCTATACATGATGGCCATGCAAACACTTATTCCCTGACGAAGGATGGAGTCCGCCATAAGTTGAAACCCCTCAAGTAGGGTGAAGAAAAGTTATGTAGTAGTGCTAGGGTTTGTTATGAAGGCATGAAGCATGAGCATATGTGTTATGCATTGATTCCTAGAATGGATAAAGAGGATAGCGAGAATGTGCCAGTAGAAGTTTCTAGGTTATTGGGTGAGTTTGAGCATATTGTTTCTGATAATGTACCCGAGGGCTTTCCACTAGTGAGGAAGATTAGTCATCAGATTGACTTGATCCCTGGAGCTAGTTTTTCAAATAAGGTAGCTCATAGAATGATTCTTGCAGAAAATGAGGACTTGAATAGACAAGTTCAAGAGTTGTTGAGAAAGGGTTTGATTTGAGAGAGTCTAAGTCCATGTGTAGTACCTGCAGTACTAGCACCAAAGAAGGATGAGGAGTGGAGAATGTGCACAAACTCCTGAGCCATAAACAAGATAACAATCAAGTACAGATTTCCCCTGCCAAGGATGGATGACTTGATGGACTATTTGAGTGGAGCATAGAACTTCACAAAGATTGACCTCAAAAGTAGATATCACAAAATTCAAATTCGTGAGGGAGATGAATGGAAGATTGCCTTCAAGACCAAAGAGGGTGTATATAAGTGGTTAGTCATGCCCGTTGGACTAACCAATGCACCAAGCACATTCATATGGCTCATGAACAAGGTACTCAAAGAGTTTTTGGGGAATTTTGTTATTGTGTACTTAGATGATATTTTAATATTCAGTAATTCCTTAGGTGAACATTTGATACATATTCATAGAGTCTTTGAGAAGTTGAGAGAAGAGGAATTGTTGATTAATCTAAAGAAGTGTAGTTTTGTGAAGAAGGAGCTAGTGTACTTGGGGTTTCCTTTCTCTATGGAAGGTCTCAAGATGGACCTAGAGAAGGTGAAGGCTATTATGGGGGCATGTACATGATCATCATGGAAAAAATAGGCCCTTAAGTGGCCAAAAATTTAGATAAATCAATGTTAGGGAACTTGACGTAAAAATTTCAATAAGTTATCTATATTATTTCAAAAATATGTAAGAATAGAATCTCTAGAAAATTGAATGTAGTTTTAAACTACTAGATTTTATTTAAAATAAATAAAATCTATTTGGTGAAAATTTGAAATTTCAATGTAGTAGTACTTAAATTCCCTGTGGAAAAAAAATAAGAAGTAGGTGTCTATCTCACCACCCTAACCATAATAAAATGATAATATGTTTATAAAATATTTTATATATAATTAGAGGACTCATGTCCTGGATGTGATGCATATTTTTGTAATTTTTTCAAAGTAAATAATTAATTACAAATTTTATTATTAATTTTAAAAAATATAAAAACTCGTGATGTCCTGGACCTCACCATGTTTCAAATTCTAAAAAATGTGATATTGTTTGAAAGTTATAAATTTTTCAATCAACCTATCGATCAAGGCTTCAATCATAATTCTAATAGAAAATGAATAATAATAATTTATTAAATTCAAATTAAATCATAATTTATATTGGTGCAAAGCTGAGAATCTCCTCTAAAAACCCTTTTTGTTTCATTAATTTTGGGTAAAGAAAAACTCGTCAGCCACATACCCTACAAATACCCATTATATTGCCACTTTTTGGCCCATCATGATCCTGCACATACCCATGGAATGGCCTACCTCAAGAACTGCTACTAAGGTGAGATTTTTCCATAGTTTGGCCACATTTTATAGAAAGTTCAATAGAAACTTCAGTAGTATTTTTGCACCCCTGACTGAAACAATGAGAGTGGATAGAATGGAGTTCAAGTGGAGCACAAGAGAAACAAAGAGTTTTGACCTATTGAAGCAGAAGGTGGTAGAGCAACCAGTTTTAGCCCTCCCATATTTCAATAAGGTGTTTCAGGTGGATTGTGATGCCAATGGTTGTGTCATTGGAGCAGTGTTGAGCTAGGAAGGTAAGCCCATTGCCTACTTTAGTGAAAAGTTAAATGATGCAAAGTGAAAGTACTTTGTATATGATTTGTAATTCTATGTAATAGTTCAAGAATTAAAGAAATGGAGACATTATATGTTTCCCAAGGATTTTGTTTTTTTTACTAATCATCAAGAATTACAGTACCTGAATAGTTAGGGAAAATTAAATCAGAGGCATATGAAATGGGTAGAATTTTTATAGAGCTATACCTTTGTTTTAAAGTATAGGAGTGGGAGGTTGAATAGGGTTGTGGATGCCTTAAGTAGGAGGAAAACATTGTTGAATGAGATGCAGATTGAAGTGGTTGGGTTCAATGAATTGAAGACATTGTACCCTGAGGATCCTAATTTTTTAAAGGCTTGGAAAGCTTGCAAGGATCCTGTTATAGTTGATAGGACAAGGTGACTGGATTTCATAATCCAAGATGGAATGTTGTTTAAAGTGAGCCAATTGTGTATTTGGAGGAGTTCTATGAGGGAGAACCTGATAAAGGAGAAGCATAGTGGAGGAATGGCAAGACATTTTGGTCTGCATAAGACTATTCCCATTATTAGTGAGCATTATTATTAGCCTCAACTAGCATAGGATGTGAAAAGGTTGTACAGAGTTGTAGGGTGTGTCAGATGGCTAAGGGAGTGAGCCAAAATATAGGGTTGTATTAGCCCTTACATGTACTAGAGAGGCCTTGGGAAGATATAAGTATGGACTTTTCTCTTGGCTTGCCAAGGACGTAGAAAGGGAATGATTCAATGTTTGTGGTAGTTGATAGATTTTCAAAGATAGCACATTTCATTCCATGCCGAAAGAACCATGATTTAGTCCACATTGGTAACTTGTTCTTCAAAGAGGTGGTGAGGCTACATGTTCTACCAAAGAATATAGTCTCAGATCATGATACCATGTTTGTGGGATACTTTTGGAGGGCCTTGTGAAAAATGTTGAAAATAGAGTTGAAGTTTAGTTCTGCACACCATCCATAGACTAATGGGTAGACTAAGGTTTTGAACAAATGTATGGGTAACCTACTAAGATGTTTGGTAGGAGATAAACCCAAGGGATGGGACCTGATCTTACCATAGGAAAGTTTTTCTTACAACAATTCTGTCAATCGGAGCATGGGAAGATCACAATTCCAAATTGTGTATGAGGGTAGTCCCAAAACTACTCCAGAATTAAGGAAGATGGACCAAGTGAATAAGACTAGTTCCAAAGCCAAAGACTTTACAGATCACATCAAGAATGTACATGAAGAGGTAAGAGAACATATTAATAAGATGAATATGTAGTATAAGGCTAAAGAAGATTAAAAGAGGAGGAATAAGGATTTTCAGGTTGGTGATGAAGTGATGGTCCACTTGAGGAAAGAAAGGTTTCTAGTGGGAAGCTATAACAAATTGAAGATGAAGAAGTTTGGGTATGTGCAGGATCATCATGGAAAAAATAGGCCCTTAAATGGCAAAAAAAATAGAAAAATCAGAGTTAGGAAACTTGACGTAAAAATTTGAATAAGTTATCTATATTATTTCAAAAATATGTAACAATAGAATCTATAGCAAATGGAATCTAGTTTCTAAACTACTAGGTTTGTTTAAAAAAAGAAATCTATTTGGTGAAAATTTGAAATTTCAATGTAGTAGTACTTTTAAATTTTAGGTCAAAAATTAAGTAGGTGTTTGTCTGACCACCCTAGCCATAATAAAATGATAATATTTTTTATAATATTTTTAGATATAATAGAGGACTCATGTTCGAATGTGATGCATATTTTTTTGTAATTTTTTTCCAAGTAAATAATTAATTATGAAATTTTTATTACAACTTTAATTTTTTTTAAAAAAATTGTATGTCCGGACCAATCTTTAACTTGGTCAAAACTTCATGAAATTCAATTTTCCTTTTTGTAATCCTGTAGTATGCAAAACATAGAATGTGAAAAATGTTTTGGATTGAAAAAATGTGATACTGTTTGAAAGATATAGATGTTTTCCAATCAATCTATCAATTAGGACTAGAGTTGTAATTTGAATAGAAAATGACTAATAAATACTTATTAAAATCAAAGTAAAGCATAATTTATATTGGTGGAAAGCTAAGAATATCCTTTAAAAACCCTTTTCATTTCATCAATTTTGGGTAAAAATAAAGTCATTAGACACATACCTATCATATTGCCACTTTTTGGCCCACCATGATCTTGCACATAACCATTTGGTCCTTATAAAATTTTGAAGAAGCATGATTTAGGGAACACATATGAGGTAGAGTTGCATGATAGAGTTAACATTTCTCCTCTATTCAACATTTTAGATTTGATAGACTACTATGAAGGTGACATAGAGGAAGTAGCAACAATGGAAGAGTGTGGCATTCTAGCATCTAATTCAGAGAAGGAGGAGATTGAATCAATCCTGGATAGTCATGTCAGAAGGAGTACCAAAAATAGGTAGAATGAAGAATACCTAGTGAAGTGGAGAGGAAGGCCTATGGAAGATTCATCTTGGTTCTCTAAGGAAAAGGTTGACCATTTGGGTTTTCATCAACCACCTAAGGCATGATGAGGTCTATTCTCAAATTACCCTAGGTGTCTGATGTAGGAGCATCCATGATGTAAGGGTAATCCTACATCACCAAAAAAGATTTTTTTCATTTATGTTTCCTTTGGTTAGCTTTTTGTAGATGTCTTTGCATTTCTGGATACCCTTTCCATCATAATGTAACTCCTCACTTTCAATTATGCTTTTCTACTTTTTCTGGTCAACTGCTATTTTTAACAGGTATTGAAAATTTAAGGTGTTTGGGGACAAAAAAATATATGCGAGGATTCAAAATGGAAAAATAAGAAGATTGGTGAAAGAATCAGGCTGAGAGCATTCCCTATTTGAAAGATATTATAGTTTATGTCTCCTAGAAATGGACCTAAATACCTTCCAAATCAGGTTTAAGGCACTAAATGGCCCCGAAATGGCCTAAAACGTTCTTGACTCTGAGACCTTTCTGATGGTTCAAATAGTTTGAGAAACAGAGTCCCAAACCAAAAGTTATGGCTCCCAGAAGTTTGTGCACTTTCAAAATGTGCTAATTTTCAAATGATGTTTCAAATTTTGAATTTCAAATTGTAATTTTTGGTGCCACACAACCAAAATATGATAACTCAAATATTTTTTGTCTCCAAAATAGAAAAGGATCTATTTATGGGGGAAATTTTCTTATTTTTTAGCTTTTTGGGGAAAAGAGTTTGCATGCTACGAAAGGAGAATGTTTTAGAGATTGTAATTTACTATAGGTTGCATGTATTGCAGAGCTTTAGGATTTGTGATCCTCTTCATGTAAGAAGTTAATTTTCTAAATAATAAAATTATTCTCTAGTCTTGTTTGTAAATTTATGTGTCTCAGGTTGCACCCTTGTCACAAACATACACACTCACACCTTAAATGAAACAATAATGGTTTCATTAGCAACCTAGGAAATTCTATTTTTTCAATAGCACCTTATCGGAAAGGAAACAATATAGCCAAAGCTATAGACTAACAAATAACACATCACATACCAACAACCCCAAAGGAACTAAAACAACGGAACAATTTTTTTTTTAAAAGAATATCATAACATACTTAAGTATTATAACATAACAATGTATTAAGAGGCACAACTTGTTCCAATGGGGTACACGAAGTGACATGACTACACTAACCCATAACACGATAATATATAAAACCATAATTAAACAATTACATAATTCTATTCATTCCCGTTTTATCACTAAACTATCCATTGACAATAACCATATTACTACCATAAGCACATAAGACAAAACATGTAATTAGAATGATATAAAGTGATACATATTTCGATAGATACAACATAACGTAACCAACTATTACAAGTGACAGTTCTAAATACATACAAGGCCTAAATATACATTACATCCCAAATGATAATACAATACAACTGACTGAAGATACATCTCAATAACTGCATATACCAATTACAACAAGGTCATCCCAACACATGTGGGAGACAATACATCAATGGTTACATTACAACTGAAGTATAACATATATATCTGGTACAAAGAATAACTGGATCATCTACATCTTCCAAAAGTCCTGCAATAAAGATACATCTGCAATAGAAAAGGGGAACCTTAACGGGTGCGGCACATTCCACTCCAATCCACACCCCCGCGGCTGAGTAGACAAGGAAGGGTCCCCGACCAAGCACGTCTAACAAAACACAAAACTAACTCCAAGAAGACAACTTAACACCAAGACCACTAAATACACAACAATGACAAAGTCAAAAGGCACAACAACAACCACTTCCAAACGTAATCAACAAGTCACAATCACAACATCAAAGAAACTATAGACATAATATCAAACTCAAGACATAATATCAAGTACTACTTCCAACCATGACCAAAGATAAATCAATAAATCACTTCCAGAGGACTTCAGTAATCAACACAAACAGAATGTTAGAGTAGAGTGTCATCGCATGGTTTCACATGGATTCTCCAGACAACCTATTACAAGGTGCCACCTCCATCTCTATATGGATTCTCCGCATAAACTGCTAAGGTGCCGCCTCCATCTATGGTTCTCCGTGACGCCTATCTCAAGCCATTCCATAGGGTCACTCATGAGTCATTGACCTTCTATGAGGACACAAGGTAATGACCTTTGCCAACCACGGCCTTCAAATTCCCTTTAGTTTGTGATAGCATCTAACAGCGGACGAGGCTTCACAATTATCTTATTACTGTTTAATCCCCACCCATGGTTTATTAATTAAGTTATCACTGATTAATCTAACTCTACGTGGGTTACCCTGACAACCCCTTTGTGTGTCGGCCCCCACTAGAGCCACTCTCTCTAGACACTCAACACAAAAAATACCTATCACAACAAGATTGTACCACAAGAAAAACTGAACCAACCACATGGATTCTCTGCGAGGCATTACCATCTCGCCATAACATATGAAACTTAACCACAAACGGTACAATCCAAAGACAAACTAAAACATAACCATGGTCAGAACATAGACCAAGCATCAAAACTCGATATCACAACTAACATCAATTTCCCACCTCTGGAATTTCTTAAACAACAACTTAAGTTTCCTGCATACTGACTCTAGGGTTTTCCCGCAAAATTTTCATAAACTGGAATAAAGGAAAATTACAAAGCATTAAACAAATATTCTCAAGAGTAAGAAGTTCGTAAAACAACACCATAGAACTCATTCAAAACTCAATAAATTTCACCAAACAATAAGTCAATAACTCGAAAATGTTCAATTTAATTTAAAAAAAAACACAATAGTCATCTCTAACTTTCACAACTACACTTAATATTGCAATTTTCCTAAAATTATCATTTAATACCCATAATCACAATATATCAAATCTTCTATAATTATAAATATATATATATATATATCTAATTAAACGAAACATTTAATTTAATTAATATATATATAATAAAACAAAACTTTTTAATTAAATTTATGTATATAAAACACATACCGCTAAAGACTTGTGGTCACCAAGAGTACAAAGATGACCACTGCACAAAAAAGTACGTTCTTCATACGAAGCGCATACAGAGATGGTACAAGACTATGCATACACGTATACTCATGGAATGAAGTAAAGAAGCAATAGGAGCTTGTGATGATTGATTCCATACAGACTCATTTATTTCTGCTGCAGGTGGGGAAGTCCTCTCCTTGCATTCAATTTGGTGGGGCAACTTCTATTGAGGTAGTTATTTTCATTAAAGCTGTGGTCTATTAAAGGGAATAGTTCTAATATCTTGACGAGGATGACACAGAGAAAACATGTCTATTCAAGGTCAAGTAGGAATTTGTGACAGCAAATTGATTGACAAATACTTATTGATAAATCTATTTCTTTGCCACCCTGTCGATTAAAAGCAAGCACCGATTTTCCTTTAGAACACATATATTACATCAAACTGGTTCGATTTTCTGCTTTAGACAGTACAGATTGAGGATTGGATAAAACAGCGGTGCTGAGCAGTGATTACACATGCAATTTTGCATGGAGAATAGAACACAGACGTGGCGTAACATGAGTCCAGTCATAACTTGTTAGAGAGGCTTGCATTTCAGGCACTTGAAATTTATTGAAGCAGCCAAATAAATTCACAGTTAAAGGAAAGAGGAAAATAATAATCTGATATCATTGGAGTGAGGGTTAAATATAAAGTATGCGCTTAAATTAGCTGGTCCTTAGCTTTCACTCTAAGAAGCTTTAGCAGGGAAGGCGCACCCCTTCGAAGGTCAAAGATTAACGAAACTTATTGATGAAGATGCAAATGAATAAGATAACTTATAGCAATGTTCATATATTTTAATTTATCAAGTCAAGAATGGAATTCGATAGAAAATGAATACACCAACTCGAGAATATCGAATGACAAATACAAAATCAACAATCTTGACAGATTGGACAAGGGATCGACCATCAAAAGCTTGTTGCTGTAATGAGATGACATGATTTCGTTTTCATACCTATGCAACCAGATGACAGTTAACTCTTGAATCGTTTACCTCAATATTCTAGATTCTAGGAAAAATGAGTACATGCAAGATCTCGAATGAACGATTTCAAAGACAAAAGCTCGAAAGGGAAACAAGGGCTAAATCGAGGGCAAATAAATAAATCTCTCTATATATATTTACAGTTAACGTCCGCAAGCACTTACTCCAGATCAACAACCGCATTGGTCTGTGACCACAGCTTTGTAAAAAAAATAATAATCCACAGTAAGGTATCATCTAAACCTCATTCACTGTTACGAATTTCTAAAGGTAAAGAATTTTCATTTGGAATATCAAAAACCTGAAAACCAATTACAGGATATTGAATTCCAAAATTTACAAGTATAGCAGTGGAAGTGAAAGCGTCATAAATTCAGGTCGATAATGTGATCCTTACATATATAAACATCTAAAGGTATTAAATCATTTTCGGTAGCCAACTCAGTTTCCTCAAGGGTTAAGAAAAACTATAAGGCATGAGAAAACAAAATGCGCATATAACTTGGGGTTTCCTCACATTCGAGAAAAAGATAAGAATAAGATCAACTAGGTAGATCGGCATACAGAATATAAAATATAAGCCATTGAAATGAACATAAATATATTGAACATCGAATGTCATAAAAATAATCTCCAATGTCAGCCATGAATATCGAATGTAATAGGTGTAAGAAGAATTATATAAAAGAAAAAATAAAACTTAATGCAAGGAATTAAATCGATTACACACCTACAAGGCACAGGGAAAACAAGCTGCAAGACAGCGACAGTATGGGAGAGAGAAGAGGCGCGATGGCACAACCTCTAAAAGACTTTAGAAGCTTGCAAGAAAATGCAATTACCAGGCACGAATAAAAGAATCGGCCCCAAAGGAGCCTCTTCACATGAAATGGAATGATTGTGGGTTGTGCCCAATATAAGATTTGATGATAGACTCAGGTAACTCACAAGCAGATGCAATATGCAAAGTGTTGAAGACAAAATTACAGTCTTAGCAAAATTCCCATCGAACTCAGAATGCAACCCATGATAATCAAAAGCATACAGATTTTCACAATGACACACACCACTTTTTTTTTTTTTAGCAGACAAATGGAGGGAAGGTTATTCACGTCTAACAAATAAACAACGAACATGTAGAACGAAGCCTACCTGGCATTTGCTTTGAGACGGAGGAGAAAATGTCGAGGGTAAAATCTAATGCAACAATAATCTCTTCCCACAGGCTTCGATCAACTTCAGAAAATCCGCTCTCCTTGAAAACCCAAAACCCAAAAGCTATCTTTTTTTTTTATTTTTCCTTTTCAGATCCCAGAACAACAGAGTAGAAGTGCTGTGTGAGAATAATCTTCTCATAAAAATAATAATAAAACAAAATAAAACTCAATAAAGCTTCCCTGCTTTCTTTTCTCAAAAAGCCTGCTTCCTATTGGTCCTTTTTCAGCTTTTAAAAGCACAAATTTATCTACAGTTTTAATTTAAAATAATTTATTTAAACAAGATATTATCTATGCTAAATTAATATTAATAAAAGTTATTATTTAATTATCTTCAACAATAATTATTTAATTTAATTATTGTCAACATTATTAATTAAAAATGATTATTTACTCTTATAAATAAATTAAATCACCTTTTTAATTTATAATATATTTAAATTTAATATTCAACTAACACACAATTAAATCAACCAACTAAACAACTTTAATCCAATATCATATAAAATAAGGTTAATTTAATAAACATGAACTATAAATCAACTGAATACCTCAACAAAACAAACTACATAAACAACGAGAACGAAAACCACAATCATAACATGACTCACAACAGACGACGGACTTGGGACGGGGACGCTTCCAAACCTACTCCCTTTTTCAACATTTTTACCCGTTGGGCTAATTTATTGCTCGCCCTGTCCTGCCGAAGCAGGTGGAATCGAGACTTATTCCTGCAATCCTGCATCCAAGCAAACGTCAAACAGCACATGTATACATATAAATATATAAACTCAACATCCTACCGTGAGAAGGAATCGCAGTGTAGCAGGGCACTCGTGAACGAGTGATGCTACACTGTCCTCTCACCTAATCTATTCTAACAATTACAATTTCAATATCAACTAACATTTCTAACCAAATAGATCACAAGATAATATTCTAATTAACTACTGCATCATCATAACTAATTACCAAACCATTGCATTATAAAGTAACACAGAATTCAAATCACATGATCACCATACGATTATCACATCGACATTTAATACATTAGAGGGAAAGCATTACCTAATAAAATAATCCAACCCTAAATACAGAGTATCATAAATTACAATAAAAATATCAATTGAAGCAATCAATTAAACTACACAACCACACACACCAAAATGATGAATCAATCACCAACACAATCCAGTATCACACTAACATATAAAGCAAACAATAGTAGTAAATAGTATCAGAATTATGGGGGTATTACATCCTCCCCCCCTAGGATATGGCTTACTCCTGGAAGCCATTAAATAGATAAGAGTAAGCAAACGACAACAACGCAGAGAACACGCCGCAATTTTCTATAACTACCCACATATTCATTCATTTCCTATTACCATACTCCATAATTCCATACCATACAACACACAAAAGCAACTCGAAAACCACATAGGGTCAATCAGACAATCGCTTGCACAAAGAGGTAAAGCACAAGAAGACATACAAGGGTGGACATAACAACAAAGCTGGTTGTCTCCCACCACACACAACACACAAAATTCACACACTACCCAATTGTCCATAATGCATTCTTCCAGTAGGAAGGATATCGGTGCATTGTACACTACACCGAGGGTCCTATCCCTTCCACTAGTTTCCTGCGTCATTGGACCTACACCACGTAACAACGACTTCCGGGTAGCCCAATCAGATCAACCCAGAAAGGAAAACATAAACTAACGAACAAAGCACTTAGGTCAACGCCATGGCTCAATATGCCTAGAGTATTACCTACGCAACTAACAACTTAATGGGTCCACATTATCCCAGAGCGCCCAGTGTTTAAACTTGGGCTCTGATACCAAGCTGTCACGCCCCGCCGTGCGAACCCCAAAGGAACTAAAATGAAACAATTTTTTTTTTTTAAAAGAATATAATAACATACTTAAGTACTATAACATAACAATGTATTAAGAGGCACAACTTGTTCCAATGGGGTACACGAAGTGACATGACTACACTAACCCATAACACGATAATAAGATAACCATAATTAAACAATTAAATAAATCTATAAATTTTCATTTCATCATTTACATATCCATTAAACAATAACCATATCAATACCATATGCATATGTGACAATACATGTAATTATACAGATATAAAATGTTACATATTTCAATAGATACCACATAACGTAACCAACTATTACAAGTGACAAATCTTGAATACATACAAGGCCTGAATATACATTACATCCCAAGTGACAATAAAATACAATTTACTGAAGATACATCTCAATCACTACATATCCAAATTACATCGAAGTCACCCCATTACACGTGGGAGACGATACATCAATAAAAACATTAAAACATTACAACTGAAGTATATACATCTATTTGGTACATAAGAATAACTGGATCATCAACATCTTCCAAAAGCCCTGCAATAAAGATACACCTGTAATAAAAAGGGGAAACCCAACGGGGTGCGAAGCACGTTCCACCCAACCACCCCCGTGCTGAGAGTAGACAAGGAAGGGTCCCCGACCAAGCACGTCTAACAATAACACAAACTAACTTCAAGAAGAACAACCTAACACCAAAGACCACAAAGAAACACAACAATGGCAAATCCAAAAGGCACAACAACAACCACTTCGAAACGTAACAACAAGTCACAATCACAACATCAAAGAAACTATAGACATAATACCGAACTCAAAACATAATATCAAGTACCACTTCCAACCATGACCAAAGATAAATCAGTAAAAAACTTCCAGAGGACTTCAGTAAATCAACACAAACAGAATGTTAGACGAGAGTGTCATCGCATGGTTTCACATGGATTCTCCAGACAACCTATTACAAGGTGCCGCCTCCATCTCTACATGGATTCTCCAGACAACCAAGTTAAGGTGCCGCTTCCATCTATGGTTCTCCAGACGGCCTATCTCAAGGCGCCGCTCCATAGGGTCACTCATGCGGAGTCATTGACCTTTCGCTAACCACTTATCTCTCAGTCCCCTTCTCTTTGCCTTGATATAAATAACAGCGGACGCAGGGCTTCAAAATTATCTTATTAGTGCTAACCTCACACATGGTTTATCATTTAGGTTATCACCAATAAGACAACTCCCACGTGCACACTCTCGACAACCCCTTTGTAGTGTCGCCGCAAAATTTCACTAGAGCCACTCTCTCTAGACACTCAACACAAAAAATACCTATCACAACAAGATTGTACCACAAGAAAAACTGAACCAACCACATGGATTCTCTGCGAGGCATTACCATCTCGCCATAACATATGAAACTTAACCACAAACGGTACAATCCAAAGACAAACTAAAACATAACCATGGTCAGAACATAGACCAAGCATCAAAACTCGATATCACAACTAACATCAATTTCCCACCTCTGGAATTTCTTAAACAACAACTTAAGTTTCCTGCATACTGACTCTAGGGTTTTCCCGCAAAATTTTCATAAACTGGAATAAAGGAAAATTACAAAGCATTAAACAAATATTCTCAAGAGTAAGAAGTTCGTAAAACAACACCATAGAACTCATTCAAAACTCAATAAATTTCACCAAACAATAAGTCAATAACTCGAAAATGTTCAATTTAATTTAAAAAAAAACACAATAGTCATCTCTAACTTTCACAACTACACTTAATATTGCAATTTTCCTAAAATTATCATTTAATACCCATAATCACAATATATCAAATCTTCTATAATTATAAATATAAACATAAATAGCTAATTAAAATCTAAAACATTTAATTTAATTAATATATATAACAAAAACAAAACTTTTAATTAAATTTATGGAAGCAAAAACACATACCCTAAAGACAGAGACTTGGGGTCACTAAGAGTACAAAAGAATGCCACACTGGACATAGCACGTCACTAAAATGGGCTGCAGATGGTACAAGACTATGCATACACGTATACTCATGGAATGAAGTAAAGAAGCAATAGGAGCTTGTGATGATTGATTCCATAAAGACTCATTTATTTCTGCTGCAGGTGGGGAAGTCATCTCCTTGCATTCAATTTGGTGGGGCAACTTCTATTGAGGTAGTTATTTTCATTAAAGCTGTGGTCTATTAAAGGGAATAGTTCTAATATCTTGACGAGGATGACACACAGAAAACATGTCTATTCAAGGTCAAGTAGGAATTTGTGACAGCAAATTGATTGACAAATACTTGGTAATCTGAACCTTTTGCCACCACAATGCGATTAAAAGCAAGCACCGATTTTCCTTTAGAACACATATATTACATCAAACTGGTTCAATTTTCTGCTTTAGACAGTACAGATTGAGGATTGGATAAAACAGCGGTGCTGAGCAGTGATTACACATGCAATTTTGCATGGAGAATAGAACACAGACGTGGCGTAACATGAGTCCAGTCATAACTTGTTAGAGAGGCTTGCATTTCAGGCACTTGAAATTTATTGAAGCAGCCAAATAAATTCACAGTTAAAGGAAAGAGGAAAATAATAATCTGATATCATTGGAGTGAGGGTTAAATATAAAGTATGCGCTTAAATTAGCTGGTCCTTAGCTTTCACTCTAAGAAGCTTTAGCAGGGAAGGCGCACCCCTTCGAAGGTCAAAGATTAACGAAACTTATTGATGAAGATGCAAATGAATAAGATAACTTATAGCAATGTTCATATATTTTAATTTATCAAGTCAAGAATGGAATTCGATAGAAAATGAATACACCAACTCGAGAATATCGAATGACAAATACAAAATCAACAATCTTGACAGATTGGACAAGGGATCGACCATCAAAAGCTTGTTGCTGTAATGAGATGACATGATTTCGTTTTCATACCTATGCAACCAGATGACAGTTAACTCTTGAATCGTTTACCTCAATATTCTAGATTCTAGGAAAAATGAGTACATGCAAGATCTCGAATGAACGATTTCAAAGACAAAAGCTCGAAAGGGAAACAAGGGCTAAATCGAGGGCAAATAAATAAATCTCTCTATATATATTTACAGTTAACGTCCGCAAGCACTTACTCCAGATCAACAACCGCATTGGTCTGTGACCACAGCTTTGTAAAAAAAATAATAATCCACAGTAAGGTATCATCTAAACCTCATTCACTGTTACGAATTTCTAAAGGTAAAGAATTTTCATTTGGAATATCAAAAACCTGAAAACCAATTACAGGATATTGAATTCCAAAATTTACAAGTATAGCAGTGGAAGTGAAAGCGTCATAAATTCAGGTCGATAATGTGATCCTTACATATATAAACATCTAAAGGTATTAAATCATTTTCGGTAGCCAACTCAGTTTCCTCAAGGGTTAAGAAAAACTATAAGGCATGAGAAAACAAAATGCGCATATAACTTGGGGTTTCCTCACATTCGAGAAAAAGATAAGAATAAGATCAACTAGGTAGATCGGCATACAGAATATAAAATATAAGCCATTGAAATGAACATAAATATATTGAACATCGAATGTCATAAAAATAATCTCCAATGTCAGCCATGAATATCGAATGTAATAGGTGTAAGAAGAATTATATAAAAGAAAAAATAAAACTTAATGCAAGGAATTAAATCGATTACACACCTACAAGGCACAGGGAAAACAAGCTGCAAGACAGCGACAGTATGGGAGAGAGAAGAGGCGCGATGGCACAACCTCTAAAAGACTTTAGAAGCTTGCAAGAAAATGCAATTACCAGGCACGAATAAAAGAATCGGCCCCAAAGGAGCCTCTTCACATGAAATGGAATGATTGTGGGTTGTGCCCAATATAAGATTTGATGATAGACTCAGGTAACTCACAAGCAGATGCAATATGCAAAGTGTTGAAGACAAAATTACAGTCTTAGCAAAATTCCCATCGAACTCAGAATGCAACCCATGATAATCAAAAGCATACAGATTTTCACAATGACACACACCACTTTTTTTTTTTTTAGCAGACAAATGGAGGGAAGGTTATTCACGTCTAACAAATAAACAACGAACATGTAGAACGAAGCCTACCTGGCATTTGCTTTGAGACGGAGGAGAAAATGTCGAGGGTAAAATCTAATGCAACAATAATCTCTTCCCACAGGCTTCGATCAACTTCAGAAAATCCGCTCTCCTTGAAAACCCAAAACCCAAAAGCTATCTTTTTTTTTTATTTTTCCTTTTCAGATCCCAGAACAACAGAGTAGAAGTGCTGTGTGAGAATAATCTTCTCATAAAAATAATAATAAAACAAAATAAAACTCAATAAAGCTTCCCTGCTTTCTTTTCTCAAAAAGCCTGCTTCCTATTGGTCCTTTTTCAGCTTTTAAAAGCACAAATTTATCTACAGTTTTAATTTAAAATAATTTATTTAAACAAGATATTATCTATGCTAAATTAATATTAATAAAAGTTATTATTTAATTATCTTCAACAATAATTATTTAATTTAATTATTGTCAACATTATTAATTAAAAATAATTATTTACTCTTATAAATAAATTAAATCACCTTTTTAATTTATAATTATATTTAAATTTAATATTCAACTAACACACAATTAAATCAATAGTTAACTAAGCAACTTTAATCCAATATCATATAAAATAAGGTTAATTTAATAAGCATGAGCTATAAATCGAAACGATACCTCAACAAAATAAAGCTATAAACAAGCGAGCGAAAAGCACAATCACTTAACATGACTCACGTGAGATAATGGTTTGGGGCCGAGGCGGCTTCAAACCTACTCCTTTTTCCCAACATTTTTTACCCGTTGGGATAGTTTTGCTGTACGTCTGCCGAAGAAGGTGCGAGTCGAGACTTATTCACCGCAATCACGCATCCAAGCAAGCGTCCAAACAGCATGTATACATATATATATAAACTCAACATCCCTGGTGAAGGAATAGCGGTGTAGCGGGCATTGACGGTACCTTTGATCCTCCTCACCTAATCTATTCTAACAATTACAATTTCAATATCAACTAACATTTCCTAATAGTAGATCTGCAGAATGTCTATTCTAATTAACTACATCGCAACTTCATTTACCAAACCATTGCATTATAAAAGTAACCGCAGAATTCCAAATCACGCAGTCACCATACGATTATCACATCGACATTTAATACATTAGAGGGAAAGCATTACCTAATAAAATAATCCAACCCTAAATACAGAGTATCATAAATTACAATAAAAATATCAATTGAAGCAATCAATTAAACTACACAACCACACACACCAAAATGATGAATCAATCACCAACACAATCCAGTATCACACTAACATATAAAGCAAACAATAGTAGTAAATAGTATCAGAATTATGGGGGTATTACATCCTCCCCCCCTAGGATATGGCTTACTCCTGGAAGCCATTAAATAGATAAGAGTAAGCAAACGACAACAACGTAGAGAACACGCCACAATTTTCTATAACTACCCACATATTCATTCATTTCCTATTACCATACTCCATAATTCCATACCATACAACACACAAAAGCAACTCGAAAACCACATAGGGTCAATCAGACAATCGCTTGCACAAAGAGGTAAAGCACAAGAAGACATACAAGGGTGGACATAACAACAAAGCTGGTTGTCTCCCACCACACACAACACACAAAATTCACACACTACCCAATTGTCCATAATGCATTCTTCCAGTAGGAAGGATATCGGTGCATTGTACACTACACCGAGGGTCCTATCCCTTCCACTAGTTTCCTGCGTCATTGGACCTACACCACGTAACAACGACTTCCGGGTAGCCCAATCAGATCAACCCAAAAAGGAAAATATAGACTAATGAACAAAGCACCTAGGTCAATGCCATGGCTCATAATGCCTAGAGTATTACCTACGCAACTGACAACTTAATGGGTCCACATTATCCCAGAGCGCCCAGTGTTTAAACTTGGGCTCTGATACCAAGCTGTCACGCCCCGCCGTGCGAACCCCAAAGGAACTAAAACAACGGAACAATTTTTTTTTTAAAAGAATATAATAACATACTTAAGTATTACAACATAACAGTATATTAAGAGGCACAACTTGTTCCAATGGGGTACACGAAGTGACATGACTATTCTAACCCATAACACAATAATAAATTAAACCATAAATAAACAGTTACATATATCCATTCATTCTCATTTCATCATTTACAACATCTGTTAAACAATAACCATATTGACACCATATGCATATACGACAATACATGTAGTTATACAGATATAAAATGTTACATATTTCAATAGATACCACATAACGTAACCAACTATTACAAGTGACAAATCTTGAATACATACAAGGCCTGAATATACATCACATCCCAAGTGACAATAAAATACAATT
>VDFB02023890.1:0-62060 GCA_007258455.2 Sequoia sempervirens | reverse complement strand
CAACCAAGGTGTAGGCTCCTTGGTCTTTTTTGTTGAAAATTTTTTTCTTGCTTGTATCAATTCCAACACATGTCTCTAACCATAAGAGAACTCAAGCCTCGCCTATTTCTCCAAGTATTCATGAGGACCTATAACCAACCAATTCATGCCAAACTCCAAATGCAACACAACACTTTCATGAAGTAATCAAGCAAATGATCAATGTACCCAATACTTAAGAGAGCTACACAAGATCAATGTCAAAGCTCCAATCTTGAACATAAGCATGCCATCCATGATCTAACTATCTCCTCTTAGGAGATCACATGCACCATAACATACATCCTAGTCTCAAGAGAACATATAATATGCCAAAATCTAATCTTGAATCAAGAGTAAACCATGACATAATAGCAACCACTCTAAACCAATAAAAAACCATATCCCCAATCACATGAAGATAACCTTACCAATGATGCATCCACGTCACTGCCAACAACTCCCACTCAACCGTGGTACCGAGTTACACATAGCATCGTGACTACCATCCTCTTCGTGAAGATCACTATATCCTACCAAAGCTCTCATTGAACTGTGATATTGAGTTATACATGGCAACAAGATAAACATCAAACCATCACTGTCAAAAGAATATGGAATTTCAAACATTTCCTAATGATCAAAATTATCATAACACATACCATGCCACAACTCTAAACTGCTAATCAAGAGTATAACATGACATAATAACAAAACCATCCTACAGCGAAGAATCCATTTCATTGCCAAATGCTCCCATTGAACTGTGATACTGAGCAATCCCATGGCATCATGATGCACATAATCAAAACCACATTTTTGTCATAAGCTCACACCAACCCGTGAATCCAAGCTCTCAATGACACATGATAAACATCCTCTAAAGCAAGAATATATACCTCTTGTAACAAACTTATTTTCCAAAATCAACAATAACAAAAATAGTAAAAGCTCCCACTACAGCCAAAAACCTCCAATCTTTTAAGAGAAAGGCATCCCAATACTCTACCCAACCTCAGCTTTGATACCAAATGTTGAAAATTGAGGTGTTTATGTAGCTTAATAATTTGTAACACTATTATACTTGTTGATCTAAATATGTATTCTTTGTTACAGATTCTTTATGGGTGATTATTTGATTAATTCATTTTATCATTTGTAGAATGAAGACAAAAGTTGATAGAAGAAGTAGACAAGATATTAGAAAGATTACACAAGCATGTACCATGGAGAAACCCTTTCGGGAAAAAACTCCACCAAGAATTATTCTATTATTCAATCTCTGAAGTAGATTACAATAGCTTTAATTCTTGCTTGAGAATGCCTCTTTTTTCTTCACCAAAACTTCTTTCCAACCTGCAATAAAAATGATACTAACTCTCTTCAACTTGGTTGAGATAAATAGGCTTTGATCAACTTTGTAAACTCAACATGAGTTACAATTACAATGCTCAAGCCCTATCCCTAAAAGGTACGCCTATTTCATGCAAATAGAGTTATGTCGTGAAGAACAATGTCAAATCCTCATCTTCATGCATTTGGGCATCCCAAACTGAAGTAGCAACTCAACCTTTGTTTTGTAAATATCTTCAAGGCTTCATCGTCAAAGTAGGTTCCCAAAAGAGGGCCCACTTAACTAAGCCTTATGAAATATCTCAACATGCAAAGGAGTTAATTCCAAGAAGCCAACTTGGGCGCCCAAGATGGGTCCAAGTCGTTTCTCATTAACTGAAACATTTCTCGACACCATTCATGCAAAAATGGTCATCCCCTGTTAACTGAAGGTAGTCCCTGTTATCGATCATGCAACTCAAGTCATTAGCCATGCATTCCAAGTTAATTGAAGTCAACTAGCATTCAACTAAAACTAATTGAAGATAACTGAACTAGACTAAACTAAACTGAACTGAACTGATTCTGAACTAAATTGAACTGATCTGAACTAAATTGAATTGAACTTCATGCATGCAAACAACAAACCCTAACTCCTAGGATCTTTACATGCATTCAAAAGTGTTATCACTTACTCTGAATAGTTAACTGAACTCAAGATGAGTGTCACCTACCATGTGGGCGCCCCATGTGCCCCTATTATTTAGGAACTCGTAATGGACACCCTCACATGCTCCTAACATTTAGAATTAATTACAAATGTCATTTAACATGATTATTTCATAAAATATTAATCTTTGTCTAATCCTAGTGTTTGAGAACACTTTCCAAGGACTTAGGAGATACATGAAATAAATAATGTTTAGGATTGAAATTAAATGGCATCCTATTCCCAAATATCTCCCTACCATAACACATGTGGTAGGCGCGGGCAACTAGCTAGCAGGTACGTATATCTGCCATAAATATATGTCGTTTTGCCATTTTGCCTAGGGACTGTGAAGAATTGAACGAGTATTCATTGCAAAACATTAGGTATTCATTTGAAATTACGATTTTCCAAGGGTTTCCCTTGCAAAAAGGGGTTTTAATTTGATATGCAAAGATGTTTATGTGTTTTTTGTTGAGGCTTTTAAAATTTTATGATTTTAACGTTCTCCCCATAACTATCTCAAATTAGGAAAACTGTTGAAACTGAATTGAGGGGTGACTAACCATTTTGGTTGTTACGTGTTGAGCTATGAATGTCTTTGCGTAGATAGGACATTTGAATATACATTGTCATTTGTCAACTGCACTTAATGACATAGACCAAGCTTCAAGGTAGACAGTGTTGGTGTACATTTTATCATCCATTGAACACACAAAATAAAATGTCTAAAGACACTCTATCCTCTCTTGAACAAAATCACCACGTATGCTAAGATTGCGAGAAGATCATATGGTGACTCCAAGGTTTGTTTTGTGAGGTCTTGATGTGTGGATAAGCTTAATGGTGTTGTGATATGCTAGTAACACACAAAGGGACTTACGCTAGGCTCTTTTAATTCACAATGAAGGTCTAGACAGTGAAGCTCTATTGTTTGGGTCTTGGATCATGGACTTCAAGAAAACTAAAAATGAGATAAGGGTTTAGAAGTTCTAATCTACTCTCAAGAATTCAAGAGACGGTAAAGATTAGGTGAAACTAATAACCACACTTTGCTTCGCCTTGCTAGGACAACTACACAAAGTGGGTGCAATCTTCAAGGGGGTGTGTTTATGATTTTCATGTCATGAACAATTACCATCAAATTGAATGATACTCATCCAGACAGAAGTTAAACATCCACAATTATAAGCTTAGGCTAACTTTACGCATTGAATAAAAATCATCTATTCAAAGAAAGTATGAGCAAATTTTCACCATAAATCAATACTATCAAATCTTGTATTCATCTAACATGCATTCAAATCAAATTCTATTATAATTCTAATCTATTGTTGAAGGAGATATGTAACCTTGCTACCACTTGACAATAAGAAGGATTCAAAGCAAATCATGCATAAGAGCTTTTATTATCAGAAGTAGCTATACACAACAATTCCATAAACTCTCTTCACACCTTACAAATGAGGGGTGAGCTCAATTTATAGGCTCTTCAATTACAATTCAATGGCCAAGATTGATTTCGAATCAACGGTCAAGATTACAAAAATAAACCCTAATTAGGGTTTGTCACAACCAACTACCTCTCTACCAATGATAAAATTGCATTTGGGGACACTTGTCCTTCTGCTAAATATAAACCAACAATAAAATAGAAATTTGTTGCATGTTGATTTGGAACAATTTGATTGGTTGGAAGATGATGAGGCGCCACCTCAGTGTGTTGGATGTCTTCCTTGGTCACATTTTTTTTCTTCCACATGCTTGGCTTAGAATATCTTTCCTTTCCTACAACTTTGTCCTTTGTGCTTGTTCCTTCCTAGCTTTAATCTTGGATCTCCTTTGAGATTTTGATTTCTTCTTTTCACTTGCATTTGAGGTCTGGAAGTCTCCCCTTGGAGCAGTTATTAAACTTTTTCTTTCCTGACTACTTTGAAATTCCTTCAAGTGCCTTGAATTTGGAGAACTCTCTTGTGCTCTTGCCACAATTTGCGCTTGTTCCTTCCTAGCTTTGATCTTGCATCTCCTTTGAGATTTGTATTCTTCTTCTCACTTGTATATGAGGTCTGGAAGTCTCCCCTTGGAGCAGTTATTAAACTTTTTCTTTCCTAACTGCTTTGAAATTCCTTCAAGTGCCTTGAATTTGGAGAAGAACTCTCTTGTGCTTTCGCCACAATGGAGGAAATTGGAACTTTCTCCATGGAGTATTTCCCATACTTAGCCAAATTTTGGCTATTCAATTTCATTTTGTAACACCTTCATGTGGACCATTCAACAATTAGTCAAGATTTTGGCCATCTCTATGCTCGAATGAACTTTGCCTGTGGATTTTCCTTCAATTCTGAATATGGCTTGTGCTAAGTAGGGCAGACTCCATCCTTGGAAAAGGATTTTATTCATTCCCTTTTTACTTTTCCTCTTTATTCCTCTTCATTTTCCCTATTTTCTTTCCAATACTTAGTCAAAATTTGATTCTTTTGTTGTAGGAAAATTCCACACTTAGCCATTTTTTCATTTCCTCTTGGAAAATTTTACCATGTTTGTTTCTAACCTTGGTAGACTTTGGACTTGGCATGTCATTTTTCTATTATGCTTGAGCGGACTTTGGACTTTGGCAAGACATCTTCCTTCATTTCTCGTTGGCAAGCTTGGCTGTGTCTTGGTCATGCTCAATTTAGCCTTGGCAAACTTCACGATTGGTTGGCCATGTTGGGCGGAGTTTCTCATTGCTTAGGGAATTTCCTTGACACTTAACCAAAATTTGAAATTTTATTCTCCAAGGTATCAATGCTTAACCAATTTTATGAGTTTTCCTTGGCGAACTTCATAGTTGTTGTGCCACTTTGCTCATTTGCTAAGGCATAGTTTGTCTTCCTTATGCCATTCCCATCTTGATCTGGGGCGGACTTCATCTTCTCTTAGACAAGGCGGACTTGACCTTGTGGTTGGAAATCTTCATCTTTGGAGGGCGTACTTCACCTTCTTCATGCCAACTTTGGGCAGACTTGGTCTTGCTTGGGCTTTCTCTACCAAGGCAGACTTTGAATGATCTTGGACATGCTTCATGTTGGAGGGCGAACTTGGCAAGTGTTTGGACCCTTTTCGCTTGTTGGGTGGACTTTGAGCTTGCTTAGACATTTTCCTCTTCCTTGGGTGGACTTGACACTTGTCTTGCCATCTCCTACCTTGGCGAACTTTGGTCGGACATATTTATTTGTCTAGGGCGGACTTTATGATCTCTTTGCCATCTTTCTTCAAAGTGGGGTGGATTTGGAAGCCTCTTTTCTATCTCCCATCTCTCCTCTAGGTGGACTTGGAGCTTTCCATGCCATCTTGTCTAGGGTGGACTTTGCTTCAACCTTGCCCACGAAATACTTAGCCAATTTCATGAAGTTTTCTTCCCAAGGTAACAATACTTAGGCAAGGTATCAATACTTAGCCAAATTTTCTATTTTTATTTCCTCCTCTAGGCTTGGCGGACTTTATCTTTGTCTTGCCACTCCTCATCAAGCATGGGCAGACCTTGTGATGTGCTTGACACTTCCTTCTCCAACCTTGGGTGAACTTTGCACTTGCCATTTCCATCTTAGGCGAGCTTGAAGGTTGGACATGATGCTTTTCATGCCAAGGGCGGACTTGCTCAAGTCTTGGACACTCTTCCTTGGGCGACTTTCTTTATGTGCATGTCATTGAATTTATTTCTATTACCTGGATCTTCTAGAACAAAAACCTTCGCCATGTGATTTTTTCTTGCTTTTTATTCTTGCGGGTGCAAAACCTTGATTTCGAAGATGAAAATGCTAACTCCATGTCCCATGGAACCTTGGCACTTTCTAAAAAATAATTTACTAAAAATAGAAAAATGCAAAAAGAAAAATTTCTAAAAATAGTAAGTCCCAGATTGGTCCAAAACTTCCAAAAATAGAAAAAGAAAAAAGCAAAAAAGCAGTATCCCTAAAAAATAGGAAACTTGTCAGAATTGACTCAAAGCAATGGTGTTCCTCGTCTTCCAAACCTTCTGAGCACTTTGACAAAGTCTAGGCAATGTTATGGGCTTGAATTCTCTGCTTGACCCAGGTGACTTCCTGAAAACTCTATATCCTCATTGTAAAAAGACTAGTGATTAGTGGTTGTGACGCCAAGACAAAAAAAGCAAAGACAGGGGGTCCCCATTTGCAATGGGGAAATGTGTGAAAAGGTCACAACAGATAGTTAAACCTACAAAGGTTGCCTAATATAAGAAATTGCATGCTTCATAATACAGTGTGTTTTTCAACCTCCACATCACAACAATAGCTGCCAAATCATCCAAATTATAAAAAATTATCATATAGTTTTATGAATATTAATATTTTTTAAATTAGGGTTTTCTAATCTATTTTTATAAGTTTGTTTGTATTAATATTTTGAATCATAATTAGTGATCTATCATTAGGAAGGGGAAATGATTTAATAATTCAAATCACACTTTCTTTTGTCATTGTAATAATTGATTAGAAAATGATCTGAAATATTGATAGAGAGTTTAATGAAATTCATGTTTCATAAGACAATGTATTTGTCAACCTCCACATCACAACATACCCAACCACTTGTGGTTTTCAAGTCTGTATATATAGGTGTGCATTAGAAATAGAAAGAACAACAAATTATTGTCATTAATGGCAATATTGAATAAGCTTGTTGACAACAAAAAATGTTTTGTAGTGCAGGTTGTGAAACACAATATGTTTTCAAGCATGCATTTACTTATATGCAAACTTTGGCATGAAATGCAGATGTACAAATGTATAGATGGGGTTCTATTTTATCAAATAACATGTTTCTCATTATAGGTGGCCTTTATTCACCATCAATACATATTGGAAAAGCATGTACATATCAAGCTACAACCTAAAAAATCCTAAAGAACACTATTCTAACCCAAAATTATATTTTGATCTATCATACTTTCTAATGTCTAATCTTATCAAACTAATAATGAGAGTTAGCTAATGGGCGGTTAGCTTATGCCATGTTATAAGCACCTAGATGGTGTTGAGTTCAAATATCAATATAAAAAAATAAAAAAATGAGAGTCTAGGCATGCTTTAAGTAGATCTTAAAGTTAATGGATAAAACCTGGGAAAAATCAAAATGTAAATCATATGTGTCATTTTACATTCGTTATGATTCAAATTTTCACTATCATCTGCTACGGATCTGATATGATCTACGGATTGATATGATGTGAAATTGAATTAATGTGACATGGTGTGACATATGGGTATCTGAGCTTCTAGCAGATATACATACCTACTAGCTAGTTGCCCGCGCCTATCACATGTGTTTTCGTAGGGAGATTAGATGCTCTGCTTCGACCTCTGAATTCCTGCAACTCACTTCCAAGCTCCCCAGCAACCTTCAAAATGTGAAATGTCCAAATGGTAGCTTTTTTGGCTTTCAAATTAATATTAAACATGCTAATTTTAGAATTTTTTGACGTGAGAGAGAGGTGAGAGCCAATGAAAAGGGGAGCCAAGGAAGTTTTTTCCTCAATGTCAGGATCCTAAAAGACAAGGATTATAGGGTTGCAATCTCTACCTTGGGGGGCATCAACAAGTGGATGCACAAAGATAAATCTGCAATTGAAAGGTGGGAGATAAATGTCAGGGGCTGGAAAGTCCTATACCAAACAATAGGAGAGCAAAGGGCCCTGGATAAAAGGAAAGAGGAGGACTCCCTTCAGGAGAAGCTGCTTGTGGCATAAACAAATTTGCAAGGGGATCCTGAAAAATGAAGGATTGGGGAATGATCACATTTTCATAAAAGACTCTCTAATGAGGCTACAAACTATTAAGGTTCAAGGGATGAAAGTCGGGTCCAAACTCAACTAGTTGAGCAGTGGTGACAAAGGGGCTAAATTGTTTTTAGATACCTAAAGGATAAAAGCATTAGGAAACACATTGAGAAAATTTGGTTTGAGGGTGAAATCTTAACTAAACAAGGGGAGATCATAATGTAGTTTTTTTAGTTCTATAAGGAGATTTTTACTTCAGAAAGTGCTAATGCAAACTACAATGCAACAAGGGAGCACATAAAACAAACCATTCCTAAAAGAATACTAAAAAAAGATGCTAAGGAATTAAGTTTGGAAATCTTCAAAGAGGAAATAAAGAGTGCAATCCTATCTCTGTAGAATGATAAAACTCCTGATGATGATGGCTTACCAACAAAAAATTACAAAACACATATAGAATGGGTGTGTGAGGATCTTGAGCAAGTGTACAAAGAAGCCTTGGAAAAAGGCTTTTGGGAAAGGGAATTATTAAGCTTCTTCCAAAAGAAGGGGATAGGAATTTGATAAAAAATTGGAGGCCTATCACACTACTAAATGTTTCTTACAAAATCTTAGCAAAGGTGCTTGCAAGAAGATTGGTAAATAACCTCTCAACCTTTATCAACAACACTCAAACTGGATTCATCAAAGGGAGATATATACTAGAGAACTTAATTACCAATTGGGAGGTGATGGAGTTGGCTAAGAACTCCAACCAAGAGGTTGCAATGTTACTCTTGGATTTCAAAAAGTCATATGATAGGGTTGAATGGCCATTTTTAAGAATAGCTCTTCAAGCCTTTGGGTTCCCAATACAATTCTATCATATGGTGTGCACATTATTCCAAGATTCAACTACACAAAGTGGACATAAATGAGGCATTAACATAAGAATTCAAATTGGAAAGGTCCATAAAACAAGGATGCCCTCTGGCTCTAGCTTTGTTTGTTATAGCATCTTATGCTCTCTACTACCTCCCGAGGAACAATAGTGATGTACCAAAAAAGCAAGGTATCTCTCTTCCTAATCAGGAGGAACTCCTAAATATTTAGTTTTTGATGATACCTCAATATTCTTGACATTGGAGGAACAAAAATTTGGAGTTCTAATGGAAAAAATTAATTTGTTTTGCAAGGAATCCAAGGCCAAGATTGCTCTTACAAAATATGTCTTGTTGGGATGGGAGGAGAAACTGTTGGTGCTTTTTAATAGCCAAGATTATCTCATTAGTTATCTATGAATTTGCCACATTCACTTGTCAATAACCATGAGGGATTGGCCAATGATCAGGTGAAAGTTTGCTAAACTTTCCCTCTACACTTTGGGCTTTGCAAAACCGGGAGGGTGATCCCTACAATGTAAACAAAGATACTCTTGTGTCAATTATCCAATACATTGTAAATATAATAGATGAATTTTTCTTTGAGTTGCTAAATAAATGTAAACCTCAAAGATTTGGCTAATCATTTTTTAGTTTATCATATTAAGCATGAGAATATAATGAAATTCTTCTTCAATACACACTTTATTACAAGAAGTAAAAATTTGATTGATTTTGAAAGTGTTTGGTGTGAGTGATCAAGAAGATGCAACACAAACAAAGCTTCAAATGATTATTGCTTTATCCTAGGGTATGGAGTCTTTATCAATGCAATTGAGAAACATATGACAGTGTGCAACCTACACATAATAAAGCTTTTAATGATTCATTACACCATTAATCTCAGAAATCTAAACTAATGATACTTAGTAATCTTTGTGTACATTCATATAAATCCTTGTTTCTATTAAATCAGTTTTAACTTGTACTTTGAACAAGTGCATCAACAAATAACAAACTTTCAAAGGAAAGACAATGAAGATGGATGTAATAAATCTTTGATGTATTTCATTCAAAATTCACATGAGGTACACAATGGAGAACATTGGCTTTTGAAATATGTCATTTGTATTCAGAAATAGTAGCACTATCATACAAAATTAACAATCAATAGACTCAGAACTTCAAAACCTAGAATAAGACTTAAAACAAAAGTATTTGTGCTCTATATTACAAAAAATCCTCTATGACTTCAATCAACAAAACGTGCAATTAGCCTTGATTTCCCTTTTATAGAACAAGGGATAAAAATAAGCTTCAGACTAATTGACACATGTCACGTTTTCAAGTGACCAATTTAATTACTTTTCAAAACTGCACTTGTGTAACTACTAGCTCATGGAGAAAGTATTCCAAGCATAAATCAGTTACAAGATTTGTTGCTTCCATCATGCTTTTCCCAAAATATTAGGAACAGTTAACTAATACTCTTTTTTGCTTCATTCCTTTATTCCTTTTGTTGTGGATCCAGGGAAAGCTGAGTTGGTAAGTGAAAGAACATTCCCACACACAAAAAGACAAACTCCACATGTTGACAGTGTGAAGACCTATAGAGACTGTTGAGTTGTACCAAAAGACAAAATCTGTGTCATATCGGATAGTTAAGATCAAAAATCAAGAATATTGACACATTTATGGTCCCATGCTGCATAATGTTAGGGTTAGAAGGAAAATATCTAATAGTTAAATGTAGATTTGATCAATAAAATAGAGAAATAAAACACACAGAAAAATTATAGCAGCAACAAGACAACACAGAGAATTTAACGTGGTTCACCCAATATGGGCTACATCGACAAAACCACAACCATCCAATGATTTTTATTATCCAGTGCAAAACATATTACAATCTCGTGAATAAAAATTCCCTACTGCAACTCTCTTCCCAACCGCTTATTACAAGTTTTTTAGAAGCTTCCAGAATTAGGGTTTTACAAAGTCAATTTTATTTTGTCGATGACAAAGGTGGCAAGGATACATGAAGAGTGTATAGTTTAGCATGATCAATCGCCACATACCAACACATAATCTTCTTCTAATGGCCATGAATTCATCAAAATTTGTTCTATACGAACCATATTTAACCATCATTTGATTTGAATATTTGTCAAAATCCTCAAGAAATGCATTAGTGATAGATAATTTGTTCATGCTACCCTTCAACATTGGAATGTTGACATCACCTTTCTCACAAATTAAAGTGGTCTATGCAGCTATGCCAACATCCATATGAGCTCTCCATTTCTCATATGTCTTGATGGTCCCATCACTATTTAGAATGTCTGGAAATAGGCCAAGATCACTCTCATCAAATTGTTCTATTAAAGCCTTGATCCTTTTTTCTAGTGGATCCACCAACCCTTGATAGTCTCCAACTTCTTTCACCATTTTGTAAGTTGGTGCAATTTTCTCTAGCTTATTTTGTTCATGGGTGTATCCAATGACCATACTCTCCAAGATACTTATTCTAGGGATCCATGTCTTCATCAATGGGAGGGTGTCTAAGAGCGAATTTTCACCTCATGTGCAAATCCCATTTTTTCCTTTATCCACCTTAGCAAACCAAGTTTGGAGGCTTAATTCCACCTAAGCCCACTGCTTGCATCACACTTGTTAACTATGTTGACCGTCAGTGGAGGCGTTTCTATTAGGGATGCTTGTGCGAGTTGTAGACATTTGTGTGGCATGCTTACGTCCCTAATGGATTCCTGTGTTTGGAGCCTGCAGAGGCATTACACTTCCCATTGGTGGTCGATCTGTAATGCCCTCCTCGGCCAACAGACCCGAATATGGTTGTTTCTCTTCATCTCTTCTTCAAATTCATCCCTTCACATCTTCTAAGAACTTCTTCACTTCATTCACAAGCTCTTAGTAGATTCTTCACCATCTCTTCAATCCCCAAACACTTTACACTTCACAAAAACAACATCAACACTCCACCACTTCAGTAGAGCAAGTGTGGAACAAACACCATTGTAGCAGAGGCTTGAGTTCCTCTCATTTTCTTCGCCAAGCATCCTTGACTCTTGGTGGAGGTGGTAAGCTTTCACTCCTCTCCTCTATTACTTGGTTGAGTAGCATAACACTATTTTGTAGTGCTTTAGTGCTCTTTACTTCATTTCTACTTTTCTCTCTACCTATCTGGTTGTTCGTAGAGGTGGGAACACCAAAACGGGGTCTGACTGAGGCAAGCCCCTATACAGCCACCCAACCATTTCTTTCTCCCACTTGTGTGCAAGTATTGAAGACATTCATGAGCTGGAAGCTTCATCATTCACACGGTTGTAAGTATTTCCTTTCTTCTCCTTATCTTTTTCATCTATACTTCTTTATTTCAGTTCTATCACTCTCTATTATTTCCCTATATTCTATAAGTTCTTAGCAATTGGATAGAAGCATTCACTTTGCTATTTTCTAGGACATTCTCATTCTCTGGTCCCTACAAGATGCTAGCATGCCTTTGGGACGCCAACACGTTTTGTTGTCATTCGTATTCTGCACTAACATCCTTTGGCCAAGAGCTCGTTAGTTTGTCCAGAAAATCTCTGTGACCTGCTCTTTCAGATTTTGAAATTCTTGATGATGTTCCATTAAGGTAGTATAGGGAAGTTCGCCTCGTGAGGCTCTTTGAATGAAGAGAACTCGTGAGTAGTGAATCCCCCTATATTACAGAGGGAAACTGATTTATCTCTCTCAAACATATTTATTGAGTTGTACATTAAAGAATAATTGGAATGAACACTTATCATTCTTGTTATTGCTTTTGACAAGAAAATATCCAAAACATTTGAAACAATGAATATATTGTTATCTTTATACAATGAAAACAACTCCTCAAACACTTCTATTTTCTCAATAAATTATTCTTTTGTTGACTCTCTAGGAGGAAGTGTTGTTGATGTGCCTAGCCTCAAATATGCAATTGGTACTTCATCTAGATCATATTCAACTATTTTTCATTGAGGCTTGAGGAGGAGAAGGAACAGGAGAAGGTGGTGTTTTTTCTAGAGGAGATAGAGGATTTGTGTTTACTAGCTTGTGCAGGTCAAGTGTGCATTGATTGAAATTTTTCTTTTAATAATGCAACTCTTTTAATTGGGTAATCATTACCTATGTGATAGAAGCTGGTTAGAATAGTAGTGAAGTGTGATTACCTAGTATACATAGATTATGGAAATAAGGGAGAACATATAACTTACATATGGACACCTGTATCTAACATCCATTTTGTATCAAATAGCAAGAAGTTAATTTTTGTTTAATATATCAGGTGCATGGTTTCAGGTTTCCATCGTCATTTTCTAGTTTCTTATAAATATTTATCAAATTTTTGTGTTTATTGAATGTTTTATATCTCAATATAATGTGTTTTTTTCTTTTTCTTTTGTAGAAATGTATTGATAAACTCCAAGAAGAGGATAAAGTTGCGGTATTGGATCCGTTTTATGGTGTTGTTGTGGGCATTGGGTAGATTCATTCACTATCTATTGTATGTGGAGTTGAATTGAAAGGAACATGAGATTAAAATGTAAATATTTTAAAGGTCACAAGTAACATACCCCTTGATTATGAAGACAAAATAGATGGAGTTGTCCATCTGAAAGATAAAGAAGGAACCTTCACACGGTGACCACTAAAATATTTGCAAAAAATGGCATAGTTGATGTTTATCATGTACTAGTTGTTAGACAGCTTGGCCCACTGTTTTATGTAGTGGTTTGAATGTGTTGTGAAGGGATTTTATCATGGTGTGTTTGCAAGAGTTGGAAACTCTTAGACTTTGACATTTTTGAATACATACATACATACATACATACATACATACATATACATACACATATATATATACATATATGTATATATATATATACATATATGTATATACATATATGTATATACATATATACATATATGTATATATATATATATGTATATATATATATATGTATATATATATATATATATATATATATACATATATCTATATATATATACATATACATATATCTATATATATACATATATATATGTATATATATATATACATACTCATATATACATATATATACATATACATATATATATATATACATATACATATATATATATATATATACCATATATATATATATATATATATATATATATATATATATATATATATATATATATATATATAATACGATTCATCAAATTGCATTATATTTTTTATTACAGATTACCATTTTTTTATCATGATGTTGAATCAATCTTTTAACTTCTAGCATGCTATAGTTTGTTCATATATGTAATATTTTTATTTGCTTTTATGTTTTTTTTTTTTTGGATACGCAAGGATTATATTTTATATTAAAGTATTAAAAGAAAATACATTTCGTCTGCTATGCAGGAAAAACCACCAAACTACCATAGAAAACTATACCCTACCACCTCAGGGAATGCACCACAACCAACGCAAAAATGGCAGTCACTCTGCCCACCACAAAACCCATCACCCGAACTATAACCTTAGGACAAAAAAATTCATACACAAAGGCCGAGCCTCAAAGGAATCCATTTAATTCTGCAAATGTAGAAAAATATTCTACCCATTCCAAGCCCTCCTCCACCACCAACCCTATTTTTCATTTTAGATATTCAATCGCCATTGTCGAGATCATCCTGTGCCTCATGAGCTCAGTCCCCTTCAAGTCTAAGAGAAAGGGGTGGACCTTCACTGCTTCATCCGTCTTCCATAGGAGCTCCAAGTCAAAGGGACGTGGAATCCCTTTTCCCACAAAGGTTGCTTTCAATGTCTTATCCAGACCTCCTAACAGGTCGCTACAAAATAAATTCACCATCAATTCCCTTGCCTCCACCTTGGTCACTTCCATGTCTAGAATGGCAGCCAAGAATCGTGAGGATATATAGGCATTATCCCTCGTGAACTCCCTTCTGGCCAGGTGACCCTTTCCTAAAACCATTTTAATCGCTACCATGACCGAAGGATCATCCACAAGCATAATTTGTTTAAGCCTTTGGTTTGTGATCTCCATGAATGTTATTTGCCTCTCCATCGCCACCAACGAAACAGGGGTGTCCACACCGAAACATTCCAGCCCCTCCATGGAGACTGAAATAATGAATTTTGATTTGCTCACCTTCGCCATTAGTTGCACCCTAGTCGAAAGCTCCCTGCATAGAGACAACCAACAAGAATTTTTTTGAAAAGCATATGGAAGAAATGCCATCATCCATCAACATTAAAAGGCCCGCAAACAACAAGGTCGATCCATCACACACGAACTAGGAATAATGACGATGCAAGGAAATCTATCCTTGCATGTAGATTTCGTCCTTCAAACACAAGCCTTAACTCGAACATCACCTCGTAATAAACATCTTCTGCCACCCGACTGATTTGCATTATCTATCATGAATTTTGTACTCTACGTGCCTCTCTATTTGACATGGCCATCATAATCCACTTAAACGGCTGTCACCTCCAGGATCACTCCACTTTGAGCAGACTCCAATCCTGCATAAAACCTTCCGCCAATGCCCCCCTGTCACCGATGCCTTGGGTTATCGCAAAAAAATAAGAGAAGGTGATGTGGCCATGCCACGTTTCTGCCAACCTTCACTCCCCTGCCAACACCCTAGTATCCTCTCTCACTGCCTGCAAATGTTCCTCCTTGGATTTCTATCAAGCTCTTGGGTGAATAAGAGAAGGGGCGTGAGGGGGGGACCCACCCTACCACCAACTATTTGCTTTTATGTTTTAATTCAAGTTTAATAATATGTTTATTTTTGGATTATACAATTTATGGTATTTAATAGATTATTCATATCGTATAAATAAAAATTTAGTACTAAACTAGTAGTAAATATAATGATTATGCAATTAATAAACAATGTATCAATATACTGCCAGTTGACATAAATCAGTGAATAAAAAACAATTAAATAAACTACCAAATGATGGCAATTAAAAATTAAAATGATTAAATTTACTACCAATTAATGTAAATCAATTAATTAAAATGACTAAATATGTTATACTACCAATTAACAAAAATCAGTGACTAAATATATGATTAATTGACGATAAAATAATAATTAAAATGACTAAATCAATGACTAAATATACTACCAAATTGATCAATCAAAACAACCAATAAATGAATAAAGATGGTTTAGTCATAAATTTGGTCTCATTATAAATGACTGGCAATAAACTACTAATGGTCACGTGACCAAGCTTAGTCATTTATATGCAATTTTTAGTAGTTTTTTTAATCATTTATTGTTGTTTTTCTACTAGTGGGTCCCATGCTACATAATATTCTTCTGATGGAAAATTAAAGGCCATGAATTCATCTAACTTTGTTCTATACAGACCATATTTAAACATTATCCGATTTGAATATTTGTCAAAATCCTCAAGAAATGTATTAGTGACAAATGATTTGTTCATGTTGTCCTTCAACATTGCAATGTTGACATCACCTTTCTCACAAATTAAAGTGGTCTCTGTAGCTATGAAATCATCCATATGAGCTCTCCATTGCTCATAGGTCTTGACAGTCTCATCACTGTTTAGAATGTCTGGCAACAGGCCAAGATCACTCTCATCAAATTATTTTATCAATGCCTTGATCCTTTTTTCTAGTGGATCCACCAACCCATGATAGTCTCCAACTTCTTTCACCATTTTGTAAGTTGGTGCAATATGATACTTAGTCTAGGGATCCATGTCTTCATGAATGGGAGGGCAGCTGATTTATCCCTCTCAAACACATTGATTAAAGAATAATTGGAATGAACACTTTTCATTCTTGTTATTGCTTTTGATAAACAAATATCCAAAACATTTGGAATAAGGAAGATATTGTTATCTTTAGACAATGAAAACAACTCCTCAAACACTTCCATCTATTCAATCAATTCTTCTTTTGTTGACTCTCTTGGAGGAAATGTTGTTGATGTGCCTGGCCTCAAATATGCAATTGATACTTCATTTGGATCATATTCAACTATTTTCATTGAGGCTTGAGGAGGAGAAGGAATAGGAGAGGGTGGTGTTTTCTCTAGAGGAGATAGAGGAGTTGATTTACTAGCTTGTGCGGGTCCTTGAGTATACATTGATTGAAAATTTTCTTTTAATAATGCAACTTCCAAATACAATTCTACAATTTTTTTCCGCCCATTATTATATTCAACCACCATGTCATTATATTTTTTCTTGATGTTGTCATGCTCCTTTGCCAAGGATTCCACTATAGTTTTTGTGAACTGAGCCACATTTACAAATAAAGTGGTTGCTTCAACAATAGAGGTGTCAAACACCCTCTTAATGATCAAACCTCCTCTCAAATATATAGCTAGTTCAACAACTTTTGGTTTCTTGTTATTTGGGGATAAGGTCCAAATAGCCAATGTATCCCACTGAGCAATGAATGTTGATCCCTGCAGGCCTAATTTTGCTTCTTCTTTTGTGGCAAAGAGAGGGGTATGATTTCTTTGAATGGTGTTAAATGAAATAGTTGAGGCCAAGTCCAATTCTGGAAACAAGAGTAATCCACTTTCTCTAACCAACTCTCTACCTTCAACTGGTGTAATGTCTTGGTACTTAGCCCTCATTTCTTTAAAGGCTTGAAATTCAAAAACCTCTCTGGGAAATTCAGGATTTGTAATCCTTTTCATATCAATGCTCTCAACATATTCCTCCCTTCTATCCCTCCAAACACATTCTTGAAAAGCTTGTGACTTTACAAAAGAATCATCATCCATAAACTTATTGCAAGCCTATTCTCTAACATCATCTTCACTATTTACCCCACTCAAATCCACCTTGCTTAGCTTGACGCTTAAAGTTGATGGAATCATCCCTCTTGAAGGGGAAGGCATTCATTTTATCATTTCATCCTTAGTAACAATAATTTAATCATTAGAATCTATGGGGTAATCAACAAGGCCACTTGATCCAACCTTTTGTTTCTTTGGTGGTGAAGACCCCCTAAGTGGCGAATCAAGTTCAATAATCTGGGGTGTAGATATCCTTAGAGGTGAAATTGGTGGCATTTTTGGCACAAGAGAGGATTCCCTTGACCCCTTTGATTGAATAGGGGTGGCAATTGTATGTTGTCTTTTCACTGTGCTCTTCTTTCTAGAAAACACAAGTAGTTTTTGAGAAGGTTGCTCTTATGGTCCTTCTTTTGACATGGGGGCTTTCCCATTATCTTTCTCATCAATTATTGCAACCTTTCCTTTACCTTGTATAATCCTTTCCTCTTTCAATTCCCCCGCAACTTTATCAAAATTTTGATTAATTGTTTCTACCCTCAATATTTCATCTTTTATGTTTGGGAGAGCTTTATAGGTAGGATCCTTTTGTTGCATTTCTTTCTCCAATTTGTTGAAAGCTATCCATTTCATCTTTCTCTCCTCCTACAATATTATATAAAAAACGTTTCTAATCACATCCTCGGGGAAGTAGAATTTATGATAAAACTTACCCCTTTTTACTATGTCCTTCAACCAAACCATGAAGCCTTTTGGGTCATGATTTTTGTACCTACACCATGTCATTCCCAAAGGTTTGAGCTTATGGATGATTTTCTGCTAGCCATCTTTAATCATAAAAAGGTCTGAAAATATTGTATTGGTAGGAAAGAAAGTTCCTTTCCTCATATTAAGCAAGTGTTTATCCTCTACATGTCTGAGTTGCCACATAAATTCTAAGAAACCAATCCTCAATGGTACATCTCTAGGAAGCACATGAGGTGTTTTTTGGTACCATATACATGAGGATAGTGGAATCTAGATATGGAATCAGATTCACCCAATTATTTCTAATGCCTAGATCAAGTCTCCTCTCCTTAGGTATGAGGAAGTCATGTAATTCTATTGGTATTCTAGGAAAACTTATAATTAAAACCCTCTTTAGCTTGGAAGCAAAAGTATTTGGAAATACCACAAAACTAGAGCTATGCTCATCCTTGTCCAACATATGGGTCCATGTTTGGACAGGAATATCTTCACCATTTACTTTTCTCTTTAATTTCATATCATTACCAAAGAAATCAACCCTCTTGTACAAGAACAAATGCATGAACAAGGAGTATGACCAAAACCTTACTCCTATTTCACCTTTCTTTAGAGTTTCCAAACCTTTATGTATCTCATCTGAAAAATAGGTGGCAAAATCATAAGAAGTGTTGAGTGTCATAAGTTGTATGTTTTTAGACATGTACATAGGTGCAATCGACATGCTTGAAGCTAGATTAAATCTTAGAATCTGACAAAGAGAATAAAAGGTTCTTTGGAAGTAGTTTGCAAACTAGTTGACTTGGTAGGGTTCTCTGTCAGATGGAACTAGTATAATTCTACTCCCTCCTTTTCCTTTTTCCAAGAAATTTGATAATACTGAGATATTGAATGTTGGTCTCACCTTCTCATATTCCTCTCTCAATTTCTTCTCATCGATTTTCACCTGCTCATCATTCCACTGGCTTAGTCTGAAAACTTCTGTGAACTCTTCCCTTGTGACCTCAACCATGTTCTTGCCAGAATGTGTTCTCACCACCCTAACAATAGGGTCATAATTGGTTGCTATAGCCTTGAGGAGGTCCACATCGAGATACATATTTGGGACAATTAGTTTACCCATATCCAGTCTGCATGGATTACAAATAGGGATTTTTTAGTTTTTGTTACCAAACCAATATGTAAAAATTGTCCATTTGGTGATTGGTAGTGTGGCATCCTTGATGACATATTATCTATCAACAATTCCATCTTCTATTCCAGGACCTTGAAACATAGGCTAAACCATGCGTTTATCATTTGTTGAGGGTTTTAATTGGTCCAATAAATCTTGACAGAGAGGCCTTTTTTTGGGTTCAGAACCAGGGGGTTGGGCTCTTGGGGGTGGCATAGCAATGGATATTTACACAAGTTAGGGTTTATATTAGAAAAAACTAGGGTTTGAAGCTATGGTTAATGTTTAACATGAAGGAGTAAATTAAATTCAACAATTTAGAACAATTCAACAAATGGAAAACTTTATAATAAATTTTAACAAGCAATTCTAATGATAAAAATGGCAGTTGTAGGAAATTCTCAAGAAATTGAGCACATAAAGTTTAATTCACAGTTACTGGTTTACCAATACTCAAAAACCCTAACTTTGGATGCAAAAATATCGAAGAATGCGCACGAACAAATCACTAGATACTTCAAAACACTTTGAAAAATCCAAATTATGCTTGAAACCTTGCTTTTATGGCGAGAAAGCCATCAATTTGGTTGATCAATTACTTTTTCGCCATTATTGCTCGCTCGAACAAAGCAGAATAACTCAATTCACCTTCATGAGAAACTTTGAATGTTAACCATTGATTTTGTAATGAGATGGCTTGATGAACAGATCAGATGAAGTCAAACAAATTTGAATTTTTTTACTGAAGTTGACCTCAATATTCAACCAATGAAATTATGCCAAGTAGACTTCATGTTATGCCATCAAGAGGGCTTTGCTATCTTTGCAAACCTTAAGAACTTCCATGTGTCACTTTCCTGCTACCCTGCATGGGTTAACTCAGACATAGATCAAGGGCAATGGGCTAGCGGGCAACAACCCAAATTAAACCTATATACACCAAGTTGTTCACTTCTTAACTTCTAGGCCTTCTCCCAAGTGCTTAACATCTTCATCTGATGATGACTGAGATTAAGAAATCAAAATTTCTTTATATCCATGTGCAATATATGTCGCTTTAGTACTTCAACCTTTAATGCCTTATATGACAATCCAAAATATTTATTGAAATATTTCCATCTTCTAAAGTTCTCTACATGCTTCAAATGATGCCACGTGGCAACTGCCCGCTAGCCCTTTGAAAAGCATAGTTTTCCTGTGGGTTCCCTGCGGGCTAGCGGGGAATGGTTAGGATCAATTTTGATGATTAAAACCAAATCATAAATCTCCTTAGCTACCATCACTGCTACCCTTGGAGATTGGTAGGTCCCACCAAAAAGAAAGACAGATGTCACTCACCTGCTACCCTACTAGGTATTTGATTTGATTATTTTAATAGCGTGGGCTAGTAGGCAACAACTAAGATTTGATTTGTGGGCCATGTCGACTATACTAGGGATTTTAACATCATGTGTATTAAGTTATGACTTAAGATAGGGACTTCACTAAGTCGACATGATAAAATATAGAGCATTTGAACTTAGACCTAGGATAAAGTAAAATATTTTGACTTCCCAGACATAAGACATTAACAAATATTTGAACTGGTATAATGACTGGTTAGACTAGGAGACAAGGTTGGTTAACAAGCGATTTCAATGACACAAGTCATGACTTAAATGACTAGAAATAGGAAAGAACAAGTCAATGAAAGATTATAACATTTGGCTTAAGGTTTAACACATCATTAGGATTTTTCAAGGGTTTGGGCATAAAGAGAACCCTAGAATGCAAGAAAACAAGACCCTAACCCTAAAACAACCAACAGAGGGAAAATTTTCAAAATGTAGGGCAAAGAACCATTAAAATTTCCAAAGTTCTATCAGAAACCTCCTGAATAGATCCAAAAATATGACTTGCAATGGGGTGGCCCTCAAAAGCAAGTAAGATACCTAGGTATTTCATTTACAGTTAGCCCTAACCTGAAAGAAGTGTGGGACTGGATCAAATCTAAGATTGAGAAGAAAATTTACAAGTGGAACAAGTAATCCCTTTCACTATTTGGTTGGCTTCAAGTCTGTTAGAAAATCCTCTCCTCCTATAGTTTGTATTTTTCCTCAATATGGATTTTTTGTAGTTACTAGGTAAATGAAATTAAAAAGAAAATCATATGCTTCTTGTGGTATTATTGGAAAGGGAAAATGAAAAAACTTGTTATGTGGAAGTAGTGTTGCATGGAGAAAGCCTTAGGTGGCCTTGGGCTAAAGGATTTAAGGCTCCATGGTATGGCTCTTTCTTCCAAGTGGATATTTAAAGCTCTAGAGGGAGATGAACCCTGGAAGGTGTTGGTGAGAAATAATATAAGCAATGTTGATCCCAATTAGCAAGCGAAGAAGTGGAACTCCCTTTCACTCAATGAACTTCTTAGCACGAAGTATACTTTTATCTCTTGTTGGCTCTACTATCTTTAAAAGAATTTGGAGGGCCTGTGAGTATATAAAAATCAATTTATCCAATTGTCATTTTGCAAAGAACAATGAAATCTATGAACATAGATCAATATGGTGGAACCTGGAAAGTAGAGGCAAGCCCATAGCCATGGTGCAAAGTTGTTTTTCCAAAAAGTGGGCACTCAAAGGCATCAATTGTTTTAAGGACATCCTAAAGGATGGGAGGAACTAAAGGTAGAATATAACATCCCTCCTTCAAATTGGAGGACTTACTTTGTAATTAAAGAGGCTTTCAAAAACCTAAACTTCCCTGTTCAAAGCAATCAGAATGAGAAGTAGTACCAAGAATTTTAGTGGCAGGATGGAAGCCTGCTAAGTGAGGTAAACTCTAAAATAATTTATAGAACCTTATCTAAAAACCAAGACATAATGAAGCATGCAAACACAATTTGGAACACAACATTAAGCAAGGAAGAGTGGAGCAAAATATTTAGAAACAACTGGTCAAACTATTTGGAGTCAAAGAACGCTTGTTTTAGATGGCTTCTAATACTTCATAAATTGCCTTTTAAAATTGACTCTAATGATGTGGAGATTTGTAGTATTTGCAAATTTCATGGAAATATTAAACATATAATGTTTGGAAGTTTCTATGCCAAAGAAATATGGAAGCTAATTGGTGAAAAGCAGCTCATTTGGAAAGAAAATAATGAAGTTAGAATAGACAGAGTTTTGTTTGAGAAAGATTGTAAATCTTCAAAAGAACTTTCATTATTTTGGTTAATTCTTTCTACTTAAATACAATGGGACCTATGAAAAGCAAGGAATGAGGACAAGTTTAAAGGAGTAAGAAGAGCCCCTACCGAGTCATAAAAAATACTCATACTACACTCTATTGCTTTGTAGGTATCCTTGTCAGTGGAGGTGTCTAACAAATTTTTTTATAAACTTCTCCAGGATGGTACTGTGAGGATTAATATGCAGGAGGTAAGGATGGGTCAAAAATGGAGATGGGGCAACCAAGCACAATTTTTTTTTTGAAAGCTCTAGAATATTTTTTAGGAGTTTAATGAGAGGATTGAATGAGGAAAGGAATAGGTATAGGGTCCAGGGAAGCATAGGGAGAATGAGATCTCAAATGAAGAGCATATGGTAGCTGAAGCTCTCCTTGGCATGAAGAACATTATGCTTAGCATAAGTGGATGATCTAAAAATCTAGTTTTGATTAGTTTTGGTTTTGTACCCTTTCTATAATTTTGTACAAGAAAGATGCTAATATAAATAGTTGATATAGTATACATGTTGATATAATGTATAAGTTGATCTAATACTTACTAAATAGGAATGTATGTAATAGGCTATCTTCATGATTATGGTAGGCTCTCCTCATGTATGTAATTGATGTAACCTGATAATGGGGTTGTGTAATTTGGAAGGGTAGAGGCTTAAAGCTATAACTAGTATATGTTTTGATATTGGTGGTTTGGCACCAAATTATGATGTACTATTATGATGCTGGTTACTATATCTTTAATAAAAGAAAAAATTGCCAGCGTACCATGATTTTTTGATGATGGGACACATGATGGGACATGCCTAAACGTCCATCTGCTCCATCTGTCAATATTTTCTCGTTTATGATGTGATGCATGGGGGATGGGGTATTATGTTATCATGTCTAAGAACATGTCATTTTGTCGAGAGATTAGCTTCACTCGATGTAGCTAATCTCTCAATAAAATGACATGTCATAGGCATGATAATGTACAAAAATGCATAAAAATATACATAGAAACATACATAACACAATAGGACGATGTAGTGTGAGGCTCACCAAGATAAGGGATAAAAGTGACGAAACTGATAGACGAGAGGAAACATTATGGCAATAGAGAGGAGGAGATAATAGCACCGTCAATAATTGCTTCTTGTCTTTCACTAGTTGTTAGTGTTATGGGAAGTCTTTCCCATTTAATTCACCGACGTGGTGGCTTCCCAAGAAGCCATAATGTTTTTTAAATTTTGTGCACTCGTTGGCATTGGAGGTTGATGTGGGTAAGATGCATTCTAAATTGTAATAACTATTATTTTTTGAGAAGATGTGTTTAAATTGATAATGCACAAGGTGATTGTAGGTTGGGAAACACTTTGCGTTGTGTTTTTTTTCATTTTGCACATTGAAAGCTAAGTTTGGAGAGCATGGGGTGGAGTACAACAAAAAGTCTATAAAAATAGAAGGTACAGATGAAAGTGATAAAAATGGCGTTGTCACTTTTAAAAGCTTCAATACCCATATATCATGTCATGTCACATTAATTAAATTTAAGATCATATTAGATCCAAATCATACAATAGTGAAAATTTGAACCATAATGATGTGACATGCCTCATGAGTTCTCGTTTTAAGTTTGAGTTGCTACTACTTTACAAGCGATCCTCCTGACAAATAATTTATCCATAATTAAATTTTTAATTACATAAAAAGTATGGAAAAGAGGCAAAAGCTAATCTCCCTACAAAAGTGCATGTCTTACAGATGATAACATAATGCCCCATCCACCATACGATGATATCATTATGAGATAAGATTGACGAACAAACGCTGATGGAAATTTAGGCATGTGTCATTTCGAGTGTTGTCACGTGACCTATTGTTGGAAAATTGTGGCACACTAGTAGGTTTTAAAATTGGAATTTAAAAAAAAATTAATCTCCCTAAAAAATGCATGTCTTAGACATGATAACATAAGGCGATACATGTGTGGGCTGCAAGTTTCATAAACCATCTACTCACAACCCATTGTGTTTTCCAACCTGCAAATATATTGTGCATTTTATTTTTCAATGATATGAAGAAATTGAAATACATTTTTTACTATAACTAATAGTTGTGATAAATTTTCAAGGTGCCTTCCATTACATTTGTACTCTCTAAATAGCAAATGGTTTTCAAGACATTCATATTTTTGAATAAAATTGCAGTTTGGAAAACATTGGGTGTTATAAAACTTACAACCCACATATAGTTTGAAAACCAAAAATGCATGTGTTAGACATGATAACATTATGCCCCATCCACCATGCAATGCCATCATTACGAGATAAGACTGATAGAAGGATGTTGACAGACATTTAGGCATGTGTCGTTTCAAGTGTTATCACATGCCCCATTGCCAAAAAAATGTGGCACATCGACAGGTTCTAAAATTAATCTCCCTACAAAAACACGTCTTAGACACGATAACATAATGTGACACATGTGTGGGTTGTAGGTTTCACAAACCATCTACTCACAACCCACTATGTTTTTCAACCTGCAAATATATTATGCATTTTATTTTTCGATGATATGAAGAAATTAAAACACATTTTTTACCATAACTAATAGTTGTGGTAAATTTTCAAGGTGCCTTTCATTACGTTTGTACTCTCTAAATAAAAAAGGTTTTCAAGACATCTATATTGTGAATAAAATTGCAGTTTGGAAAACACTGGGTGTTATAAAACATGCAACTCATATAATGTTTTAAAACCAAAAATGCATGTCTTAGACATCATAACATTATGCCCCATCAACCATACGGTGGGATCATTATGAGATAAGACTGAGAGACGAATGAGTGAAATCTCAATATTGTGTCTCACTTTTTGCCCAAGATGGACATTTACAATCAATATTTTTAATTGAATCTTCATCTTTTGAGGCCTATAGTAGCTAAATCGTTAAGAATTTGATGATGCAAACTAGTGATTTGTGGCAATTTGTGTGTAGATTCTAAATATATATTTTTTAAAAATTCCAAAATAAATCATGAATCTTTCAACATCTCCTTTAATAACTAGTTTTAAATAGAAAACAACATTTTTCAGAAAGTAACAAACTTGTGTCATCCAACATAACTTTTTTTCTATAAAGGATAAAATTATAATTTTTGAAATATAGATTCTCAACATCAATACTAGGGAAAGGATATTTTTTCATAATTTTTTGCTACATATATTTTTAATTAATTTCTAAAGTCACTATAACTATAATTTGGACATATGTGTGTGTCGTCCAACATAACTTGTTTTTTATTATATAAGCAACATTTATAGGGTGTTGTACCCTTTACACAAGGAGCCCAAAGAGCCAAAAAGTATCATACCAAAAATTAGAAAAAATATTATAGAAACAAAAAACTATAAACACAGACACAACCAAGTAACAACATAGACACATCAAAGCCATAGCCCAGAACATACCAAAAAGCTAATTGTCTAAACCCTCCCATTTCTTGACCAGGAGGTTTAACACATGCTCCCCAGTCTAGTTGGGGCCTTCATCTATGATGTTATTTTTCAACTCCTTAATCACATTCAAGAGAGATGACTTGTGAATCAACTTGACAAAAAACCAAGCTAGGCAGTTAACCTTACAGTTCAACATAGTCACTTGCTCCTGTAGCCCTTCAAGCACGTCTGCTTTGTCTTCCTTGCTCTGAATCTCCATTTCAACACCAACCCAGTGTTTGAAGAATTAGTAGAGTCCTCATGCAACATTTGGTTTAGATCTGAGAAGTGACTAGGGTCTTCTATGGGTCCAGTATCCTTCCTCTTTTCAGTAGCTTTGATTCCTTCATCCCTACCACCAAACTTAACCGAGTCACTAGAAATATTGTCAACAGTGGCCTCTTTTTTGCTCTACGCCATTCTGTGAGATCTTCTCACACTCAATTGCTCCACCCCTAAATTATAACTAGCCCCCACCACAGTATCACCCTTAGAATATTTTTCCTCATCAAATTTACCGTCCTTAGAGACTAGAAGAACCCTTAGGGGAAGAGACATTTTTTCCTTTCTTCTTAGTTGTAGGAGTGCTAACCTTCTTACCTTTTAGCTCATAGAGCCCAACTACTGCACTAGCCTGAGACAAATCAAGCATAATTTTCTTTTTCTTCGAGGGAGGAGTGGCTATGGTATCAGTACCAGGAACTTCTTCAAGGATAGGGGATTTTTTCTTGGAGCCCCATGAAATATTAAGGGAAGGGTTATCAGGGTTAACTTTAGGAGAAACTAATTCTTCCACCCTCATGGCCAAGATAGGTTTAGGTGGGACCAAATCCGAATGGAAATGATAGAGTCTATGGATCAAACCTTGGTGCAACTATAAAGGAGGTGGAGAATCAAGGTTGTTAATGGCTATTTCCTAGGTTTCTTTGATGGAACTTTCAAAAGAGGAAAGTAGAAAGAAAGGGAAACTGAGTAGCATCCTATGCTTTAAATGATTTAACAATGGTAAGTGATAGAAAAAATATACCTTGAAGCAACCCTCAAGAGTGACATACCTCATAATTGCAAGGCAAACCTTATCCCAAGGTTGAGGCAATGCTTCCCAGTCAAATCCAGACTACTTTTTCACTAGCTTCTCATTCCCCTTAAAAAATGCATTTAGATTCACCAAATCCTACAATTTGGTGTGCTTTCAGCGGCGTCCAAACATGTTCACCGCCCATCGTGACCCACAACACAAAGTAGAATAGAAAGCAAAAACAAACAACATAATGAACGTAAAAAATAATACCATTACAAATAACTTTACAGTGCCCATCGGGATGTATAGGATTAATAAATGCAGAGTTACGTTCACACGTTCCAACAGTCTTTTCTGATGATGATTGCCACACAGGACCATCATCATCACCCGAACACCCAAAATTAAGCCAAATAAAAGTAATAATGGCCTCTAGAATTAAATTCAAATATATCATCAGCCTGTAAGAATTACACATTTTCCAGAGCCATATAAATGCAGGAGGCAGATTAGAAATATTCAAGTACATTTGATAAAATTTAAGGCGCAAAAGATGCCTTAATTTGAAATTATTAAAAGAAGAGACAATATAAAACCTTATACACAACCTCCATAAGATTTGGAGAGATTTTTTGTACCATTGATAAGAAAACTCGCAAGTGTTAGGGGCCTCACCAATAGTAAACAATAGAAGGATAACCCACTTGGCAACCCATGTGATCATGAACACCTCATCCCACCAGGACCAAATCAGCCAATGATTCGTCGGGGAATGCCACCTATTCCTAAAAAATCAAGACCGATTAATAATTAATATTAGAATGCTTCCTCCGCTCCAAGAGGATTAGCCTTTGAATAGACTTTGACAGAACTTCAATTTTTCTCCAACACTTGCAAATCTTCCAGGTGGACCCCATGTTAGTGAAGCCGTTAGCCACCTGATTACCTTCCCGAAAAGTATGAGGTAGGTGATACCTATTAAACCTTGAGATTAAAATATTAATATCCAATAGAGTGTCTCATAATTTCCAACGAAGCTAGTGGCCCTTATTAACAAAGTTAATCACATTTTTAGAATCCCCCTCGATCTCTAGGGAATTAATGCTCAGAGTGATAGCAATTTCAACACCCTTTAGCATGCCGCCGCCACCATAGAAGATTGGATACCAAATACCACCAACAAACCCTACGACCAAGTTGCCCCAACAATCCCTATGAATCCACCTATGCTGGCGAACCAGGGTTCCCCTTGGCCACACCATCAAAGTTATGAATCCAACATAACTTGTTGTGTATATATCAAAATCCTTTTTCTTTTGGTGAAACAAGGACAACAATACCTAGGGCAAGGGTATTTTTTGAATTTTTTTACAATGGTTTACTATTTTTCCACTTCTACAGAATGAAGAGCATGATGTTTGGATAAAAACATATGTTTAGTAAAAATTGAAAATTAAATACATGATAAAATGAAAGTATATCAAAATTGTACTTGTTGGAAAGTTGTTTTGAGGGCTACAATATTGAAATAACTTGCACAATAGAAGAATATGATATGAAATATGCAACAAATACTTGATAATAATTGAGAATAACAAGCCACTTCAAGGGGGAAAACCTCCAAATATCTCTAATGAGAACACACTTCACAATATGGTAATGAAATAAGACTCACAACCTCCTATATATACCTATTTATGCCTAGGATATCACCTAGGCCGACTTAGACACCCCTATATAAGACCTAGGCCAACCCAACCCACTAAATAATAATATAATAATGATAACATGACTTAATTAGGAGTTAAGATAGCCACAAGCTGACTATTCATAACCTGATGTACACCAATATTAAGGGCATAGCATGCCCTCCTTCTTAAAATAAGCATTGTCCTCAATGATAATCAAGTTTGGATTCTTTTGAATGAACTCCTCGTCCTCCCAAGTGGCATCTTCAACTGGTAAATTCTTCCATTGGATGAGATACTCAGTGAGAGTTATATTCCTCAGCTTCTTTGTGTGTGTTTGACGAATGCACTCTGGTTCCAAAATGATTATTCCTTCTTCATCGAGCTCTGGTAGTGTTGTTTGAGTTGGAATATTATGCCCAATTACCTTCTTCAAACAAGAAATATGAAAAAATAGATGTATCTTTGTTGTTGGTGGTAACTCTAGCTTGTAGGGAACACTACCAATCTTTTGCATGATTTGGTATGGCCCATAATACCTTGGAGATAACTTATTATTCTTTTTGTTGTTGCTTTAGTGAGATTTGCTTATAAGGCTGCAATCTCAAGAAGACCCAATCCCCAACTTCAAAACTTCTTTCACTATGATGTTGGTTTGCTTGTTGTTTCATTCAATTTTGTGCCATGGCTAAATTCTCCTTGAGTCCTGAAAGTACCTATTGTTGATGAAGCAAGTGGTCCTCTACTACCTGAACTCTTGGTGACACCTTTATTGATGAAGTGATGGAAGGAGGATGATATCCATAAAGTGCCAAAAATGTAGACATTTTTGACGAGCTATGAAAATAAGTGTTATACCACCATTCTGCAAGTGGTAGCCAATCTACCCATTGAGATTGTTTCTCTGAAGTGAAAAAATGTAGATATCCTTCCAAACACTTATTAACAACCTTAGTTTTCCCATCTGATTGACGATGGTATGAAGAGCTATGATCCAATTGAGTACCCAAACATGAGAATAAATCTTTCCAAAAGTGACTAGTGAAGATAGGATCACAATCACTACACAATAACCTTAGGTGTACCATGTAGCTTTTGGATATTCTCCAAAAAATCTTTTTCCACTGTACTTGCTGTAAAAGGATGTGATAATGCAATAAAATGTGCATATTTATTGAGGTGATCAACTACTACCATAATGACATTATGACCTTTAGATTTGGGAAGCCCTGTGATGAAGTCCATGATACCTCTTCCCAACACTGGCTAGGAATAGATAAGAGCTGCAAGAGACCTGGTGTCTTAATTGTCTCCCCTTTATTCCTTTGACAAACCAAACATTCAGCTACAAATTTTTGAACATCACCTTTTAGCCCTTCCCAAAAAAAATCTTGCTTAACTCGATGATATGTCTTCAAAAATCCTGAATGACCACCAACTGGAGACTCATGCAGCTCTGTGAGAATCTTTTGTTTAAGATTAGAATTCTTGTAGAGATACAAATGCTCTTTATACCAAAGAGTATCTCCCTTCCAACAAAACTTATATGAACTACTAAGATCACTTTTTAATTGTTGGATGAGATTACTTGTCGCAACATCATTTTTCCACTTGCTTTGGCTTCCTCCACCCAATTTTCTTGTAATATTGAAAGGGCACACAATAAGGCTTCATATTTCTCATCCTTCCTTGAAAGTGCATTTGCTACAATATTTTCCTTCCCTTTCTTATGTACAATCTCAAAGTCATATCCTAACATCTTAGTGACCCATTTTTGTTGCTCTTCAGAAGATAGTCTTTGTTCCAAAAAATATTTTAGGCTATCATGATTTGTCTTAACCTTGAAGTGTCTACCCATAAGGTAAGGCCTCCATTGTTTAACTACATGAAGGATTGCTAGCATTTCCTTCTCATAAATAGGTTTTAGCTGATTCTTACCCTTTAATTGACGACTCTCAAAAGCAATTGGTCAACCTTCTTGCATGAGAACCACTCCTATCCCATTTCTAGAAGCATCACATTCCATAATGAATTCCTTGGTGAAGTCAGGAGTGGAAAGCACTGGAGTTGTACGACCATAATTCCAATGAAAAGAATCCTTGTTCAATAGAGTGGTGAGGGGTGCTGCTATACGACCATAATTCTTCAAAAATATTCTATAGTACCATGTCAATCCCAAGAAAACCCTTAGTTTCTTAATGGTTTTGGAATAGGCCATTCCATGATAGCCTTAATTTTGTTAGGGTCCACCTTTACTCCTTCATGTGAAACTATGTGTCCCAAATACTCCACCTCCTTAAGACCAAAAACACACTTGGATGGCTTAGCATAGAGTTGATGATCTTCAAGTATTTGTAATGCTTGATCCACATGATGCAAATGTTCTTCCCAAGTCTTGCTATTAATCAGAATATCATCAAAGAATACTAACACAAACTTTCTCAAGAACTTCTTAAAAATGGAATTCATCAGAATTTGGAATGTAGATGGTGCATTGGTAAGATCAAATGGCATCGCCAAAAATTCATAATGACCCTCATGAGTTTGAAATTTTGTCTTACAAATATCTTCCTCCTTAATCCGAATTTGGTGATAACTAGATCTAAGATCTAACTTGGTAAAATACATAGCTCCATTCAATTCATCTAGAAAATCATCAATGACTAGAATAGGAAACTTATCTTTAATGGTGTACATGTTGAACACTCTATAATCTGGACACATGTTCCAAGTGTCATCCTTCTTACGCACCATCACCATAGGCGAGGAGTAAGCACTTTGGCTATGCCTGATAATTCCTGCCTCTAGCATCTCCTCAACAATTTTTTCTATCTCACTCTTTTGTATGTGTGGATACCTATAAGGCCTAATGTTCAGTGGTTGGATCCCTGGAACTAACTGTATGGCATGATCATGATCCCTCTTAGGAGGAAGTACTTTAGGCATATCTCCAAGAAAAACTGAGTGATGATCAATTATAGCTTGCAAATCTGGATGAGTAGGAGTATTAGATTGAGAGACTTCTAATGAACATAACTGGGCCACAAATCCATCCACTCCTTTCTTAAGCAACTTTTGCATTTGATGAGAGCTTACCATTTGTGGGGATTTTTCCTTCAACCCCCTTAGCTCTATGCCCTTTCTTCTGATTGAAATATCATGAATAGTTCTTGGAAGTTCATCACAATCATTCCCAATGTAGTAAGCCATTTTACTCCCAAAACAATATATGTTGCACCCATGGATATCACATACATTGGGGAATCAAGTTGATAATCTCCCATGGATAATTTAATGCTATGAAACTTCCTTGAACAAATAACTGTACCACCATCTACAATCAAAACTTGAAACTCTGGATCTAGATATAAAAATCAATTTACACGAGTAGCTAACTTTTTGTTGATGAAATTATGAGTACTACCTGAGTTGATCAACACTGTTACCTTCTGCTTCTTTAAGAACCCCACCACCTTAAGAGTTTGTGGAGCACTGAAACCTGAGAGTGCATGACAAGAAATGATTGGTTTAGAATCATGTGATTCCTCATTTGACTCCCTTTCATCCTCTAGTATGGGTTCCTCCTCTTCTTCCTCACTTGGACCTTCAATATAGAACAATTTATTTTCACTACATTTATGTCCCCGACTGTATTTTTTATCACAATTGAAACACAACCCTTTTTCTCTTTTCTCCTCAATTTACTATGGAGTCAACCTAGTAGGTTGTGTTGAATATCCTTTCTCTCTTATCACATTAGCCCTTTGGTTTTTAGGAATCAAACACTTCTCCTCTACCCTGTGTGCTAAGATAAAAGACTCATTTATAGAGCTAGAGCTAAACATGTGTACCTCATGTTGAATGTGATCCTTGAGACCCCCCAAGAATAAATAATTCAAGTTATTCTCTATAATTGTATCCACTCTTAAGGATAGATTTTGGAATTGCTAAATATAATCCTTAATTGATCCTGTTTGTTGAAGTTTAGCAAGCTGGCTGAAGAATTTGTTTGTCATGCTATTGCTATATTATGCTTGGAGTTCCTCCATAAAAATTTACCATGAGATGGTGAGCTCCTTTTTCCTTCGATGAGTGCAAAGCCAATGATACCAAATGAATTGATCTGGTTCTAGATATAGGGAAGCCATCGTGACCTTTTGTCCATTTGGGATTTGGTGTACTTTAAAAAAATTCTCCATTTGGTTTATCCATGTTAGAGGATCCTTTCCATCGAACTTGCGCATATCCACCTTTGGAAATAAATTCCTAGATCCCATAGGAGTATTAAAACTTGTTTCAATGTTAGCCAACTTGGAATTTTCACCTTGGTTGCTTGAGAACTCCTTTCTTGGTTCAGTCATATAGGCACTTAACATGTTTCGTATATCCAATATATCTCCTCTTAGATCACACATATCCATCTTCATTGAGGAAATGTCTTCCTTAACCTTAATGATTTCCTCATTAGGAGTAATATCCTCTATTGTTACCCCATCCTTGTCAGGAGTCTTCCTCGAAGTGACAACTTTCTTTTTGCCCCTTGTTGCAAGCACTGTCATGATGGGAACCAATGATTTTGAAATAAATCACACAAATGAAACTTAAATTCTCTAAAAAATTTATTATAACGTACTAGGGCCAAAATAACTCACCTAGAAAATTTCCCAAGAAATAAGTAGATTTGCAGCCTTGAGAGTGATATTTATGAAAACCTTAATTTTTCAATAACTTTCTTATTTCTTCTCCAATTCCTCCAATTTTTTTATTTTAATCTCATTTAGTATGTTTTCAAAAACCCAATAAAAATAAAACTCGAATTCAACAATATGTGAGAGATATGCAGATTCCAAATAAACTGTGTAGAAACCCTAATTTTGCAATAATTCACTCAATTCTACTCCAGTTCTTTTGAAATATGGACTATAGCTTCTTTAATATATTCTTCAAAAACCCTTTAAAAATCAGAAAGATATGCTCTTTCCAAAATCGCCTCCAATATTGAGAAAAAACCTTGCCTCTATGGTGCTAAGATCATGCTATGATACCACTTGTTATGAAATAACTTGCACAATAGAAGAATATGATATGAAATATGCAAAAAATACTTGATAATAACTGAGAATAACAAGCCACTTCGAGGGGGAAAACCTCCAAATATCTCATATGAGAACACACTTCACAATATGATAATGAAATAAGACTCACAACCTCCTATATATACCTATTAATGCCTAGGATATCACCTAGGCCGACTTAGACACCCCTATAATAGACCTAGGCTGACCCAACCAACTAAATAATAAAATAATAATGATAACATGACTTAATTAGGAGTTAAGATAGCCACAAGCCGACTATTCATAACCCGATGTACACCAATATTAAGGGCGTAGCAATCTGAAGGTCCAACGCAGGGTTTGAAATTGAATTTTCTAAGGAAATTTTGATGTAGAATCCAATGTTACCATTTTTGACACCTTTTATCGAAGGTACCTTTGATCGAAGGTCACTATGTAAAGGCATGTTGATTTAGGCTTATACCTTCGATCAAAGGTTTGCCTTCTATCAAAGGTATAAAGTGACATACCTTTGATCAAAGGTGTGTTTTAAAAACTTGCATCTCCCCTGAAAATTTCATTGTCTCAAAAGTGAGAAAGAGTTATGTGATTTCACTTGGATGCTTACAAACGTTTAGGCGTGTATCATTTTGAGTGCTATCAGGTGTCTTGTTATCAAAAAATTTTGGCACACTAGCAGGTTTTAAAATTAATCTATCTCCCTACAAAAATGCATGTCTTAGACATGATAACATAGTGTGATGCATGTGTGGGTTGCAAGTTTCATAAACCATCTACTCACAACCCACTGTGTTTCCAACCTGCAAATATATTGTCCATTTTATTTTTCGATGATGTGAAGAAATTGAAACACATTTTTTGTTGTAACTAATAGTTGTGGTAATTTTTTGTAATTTCCCCATTTTCATGAGCATCAGTTTTCAAAAGATTTAGCCTATTCCTGACCCTCGTAGGTTAATGAGCATGGTTAGGGGATCTCCTTGAGGCAGTTACCTAGTTAGTGGATGGTTTCCTGGATTTAGTTGGATTGGAGAAATAAGGGAGATAATAATTAAAATAATTATTTGTAAGGTTATTAATTAAATAAATATTATAAAGTAACCTTATATTTAATTAATTTAATAAAGTGACTTAAATAAAATAAAATAACATAAAATAATATTATTTTAATATTATTCTCTAGAAGCTTCTTGAAGATGGATTGAAAATGTATAAAAGATCAAGCCAAGCTTCTATTCATCCAGGAATTGATATTTGCTTTGATGTTATTGATTGGTGAGGAAGCCAACTAGGGTTTCTGCCATTTCTAGCCATTGGGAATGAAAACTCTCATTGGTTATGCTTCATTGTGGGCTTCACTTAAAAGTTCAATTTGTTCTTACATTGCAAATTTTGTGGTCTTGACCAAATTTGGAGATTAAGATTTCATATCAGCTTGTTGAAGCATTATGGAGAATAACCTACAACTGCAAATTTGTATTAGTTGAATTATTGCTTCATTGTGGGCTTCACTTAAAAGTTCAATTTGTTCTTACATTGCAAATTTTGTGGTCTTGATCAAATTTGGAGATTAAGATTTCATATCAGCTTGTTGAAGCATTATGGAGAATAACCTACAACTGCAAATTTGTGAAGAATTAATTGATTGGAGATATATTGGAGATCATTTGCAGATTGGAGACATCATTTATTGGCATATTTGGAGGTGATTATTGTATGAAGAACATTCTGATTTTTAATCTCAGCAAGGGTCAACCGGCCATGGTGAGAAGTACATATTTGCTCATTGCTCATAATTGAGACTTTAGATTTTTGTGGGCATTGGAGAAATCAATTCCTTTCGTGTTGGAAATCATTTCTATAGCAATTTGGAGGGCCACTGTTACTGCATTTATTTATATAAACTATTTCCAAGCAAGAATAGGGCGACCAACATAGAGGAGGGCGATTTCATGCAAGAATGAAACATAAAATTCCATAAAAAATAGTTTTAGACTTCTCCAAGTTCGCTATTCACTTCTAGCTATTGTAATCAGGTTCCACCTCTTGTTTTCATTAATATATGCATCTTATAATTTTGAAGACAAGTCTGAAATTAAGTGGCATCCATTGAAGGCATTGTAGGAACTTTATCATTGCATCAAGTTAGTAGTTCAAATGTGAATTGTATGAATTGTACTTAGTTTATGGTTTGTTCTATTGATGAATATAAGTTTGAAGTGAATATGAAGGTTGCATGCCAATTGTTCAAAAAAATGTCTCTTTCATTTGTAGGCTTGATTATGTATTGGAAAGTGCCATAAATTGTTGTGTGTCATTCCTATTTTCATTCTCAATCAATATTAATTTGTTTAAGAGCATTCAAATCATCTTGGTCCCAAATCAAACCAAAACAACAAATCAAAAATTCATATCAGCAAGCTACCACTTCACATACAAAGTGTTTGAAAATATTCCTTGAGTTTGAATTCAACAAATTAAGGCCATATTCTTCAAGGGATACTATAGTGGTATTAGAGTGGTTTCCTACCAACCTATTGGGAAATGATTGCATTCAATTAGTGGGAAAATCATCCATGCACAAGTTAGTTTGGATTTGGTTTTCAGCTAGACAACGAAAATGGTCATCATGGCAACATTATTTAGTGATAGACAAGCATAGAAAGAAATTGAACAGTCACAATACAAGAATAGTCATGAGTTGTTGCGTTTAGAGAATACACTTTCAAGGTTTGGACTACCTAAAGGATCAATTTCACTTACTACCAACAAAGGTCCAACACCACAAAAAAAAGAGAGGTAGTGATTAGCATGTTTGAGGAGTATAACACTCTTCCTCAACGTGTTAAGAAGAATTGTTCCTTCAAGAACTACATGGATTGGCACCTGAGTCTTTACCACAAAACTGAGCATGCAAGGAAGGAATATCACACTATAGCCCATGAATTGCTTACACATGAAATGGATTGATAATCTTCATATATGGTTGATATAACTCTTCATAAGAATGATTTGGTGTCTTCAAGTTCTGATGAGGTATGCAAAAAATTATTTAATGAATTTGATAGAAATGCTCATTTGAATCAAGGAGACATTAGGGCAGCAATGACTTCACATGTGCAAAATGATCCTATTGAATTGTCTCAAGAATTGGGTACTCATGGTGCATTACGTGATGCAGATTCATGTCATGATGAGTCTGATTTTTCAAATCAGACTTTAAAAAACAAAACAAAAATATATTTGATGGCAATGAATCTTAGGATAATGTTTTGGGTGGATGTGTAGTTACATTGAAAGCAAAAGTGTGCGAGCAAATTGTCAAGACTACAACTTCTACTTTACTAGTTGATCCATCCTATGAGGTACATAGCAACAGTCGCTTGGATGATATTATGTGTGAAGTCGATAGCACACATGATGTTGCTTGTTAGTTAGTGAGCTATGGTGATTCAGGACAACATGGAGTGATTGGATAGTTTTTGAATAATCCATTATTCGTGTTGGATGTTGGATTAGTCTTTGATAATCCACTCTTCAATGTGGATGCCAATCACACTCCTAATACTAGTTTAGGTTTGAGTGATAATTGCAGTGTTTGGGATCTTTCTAGTGCATCGGGATTCCAAAAAAGGCTCACGAAGGACTTGATGATGCATCAATGTGGATTGGCTCTGGGCTTATACCATCCACTATGGGATGGAGATTTGCCATCTTTAGAAGATGGGACTAGAGGTTACAAGCACTTGAATCTGTTGTTTGTAGGAGATTATTTGCAGGGACAACATTTAGTTATCCATCATGCTGATATATACCCGACAGGGTTTGATTCTTCTATGTCACAAAGATTTCATATGGATACATGGTTACATGGTGATTATGGCATTAGTGGGAAAGATGGTTTGATTTGTCAACACATCCATGGGAGTTTGGAAGAGGATAGAGAGAGATATGGTGTAACAGATGCTTCCGAATGTTCTTATCCCCACATGACGGATGGATGTGAGGTTCGATGTTTTTGAGATCTAGGAGGCAACAAGATTGGCACTATGTATTGGACGGGTCCCATTGGGTTTCTTCACTATCCGCAACATGGTGAAGTTGAGATCAGATTTGAGCAGTGGAAGTCTGAGGGTGTTCTCCATACTAGACTTTTATTCTAGATTTGGGATCCAAGTATTTTATGTTAGACACTCTCCAGTATGTTGAGGGATCCTTTGTGTGCATTAGTGTTCCAATTTGGATTCACTGGGGAGTATTGCTGCAGGTAGATGGTATGGTTTGTTTGCAGTTTTACTTTAGGTTCTCATGTATGAGTTGGGTTCAAAGCAAAGTTTCATTGTGCATGGATTGGACAGTCAGTCTATTGTCTATTTTGTGCAGTGGTGGTTACTGGTGCTACGTGAGTTAGTTGGGGATGTGTGGGACATTTCATAGTTCTTCTTTGGGGCCTTCTGAGGAGTGGAGTTTCTTTACAGTGGAGATTGCTTGGGGACAAGCAATTTCAGGGAGGGTAGACTATAATGTCCCCATTTTCTTGAGCATCAATTTTTAGAGGATTTAGCCTATTCCTGACTCTCATAGGCTAATGAGTGTGGTTAGGGGGTCTCCTTAAGGAAGTCACCTAGTCATTGGATGGTTTCCTGGATTCAGTTGGATTGGAGAAATAAGGGAGATAATAATTAAATTAATTATTTGTAAGGTTATTAATTAAATAAATATTATAAAGTGACCTTATATTTAATTAATTTAATAAAGTGACTTAAATAAAATAAAATAGTATTATTTTAATATTATTTTCTAGAAGCTTCTTGAAGATGGATTGAAAAAGTATAAAAGAAGATCAAGCCAAGCTTCTATTCATTTAGGAATTGATATTTTCTTTGATGTTATTGTTTGGTGAGGAAGCTAGCTAGGGTTTCTGCCATTTCCAGCCATTGGGAATGAAAACTCTCATTGGTTATGCAATTTTGAGGCTGTGAAATATCAGCTGAATTATTGCTTCATTTTGGGCTTCACTTAGAAGTTCAATTTGTGCTTACATTGCAAATTTTGTGGTCTTGGCCAAATTTGGAGATTAAAATTTCATATCAACTTGTTGAAGCATTTTGGAGAATAACCTACAACTGCAAATTTGTAAAGAATTGATTGGAGATATATTGGAGATCATTTGCAGATTGGAGGAAAAATTGATTGGCATATTTGGAGGTGATTATTGTATGAAGAACATTCTTATTTTTCATCTCAACAAGGGTCAACTAGCCATGGTGAGAAGTACATATTTTCTCATTGCTCATCATTGAGACTTAAAATTTTTGTGGGCATTGGAGAAATCAATTCCTTTCATGTTGGAAATCATTTCTATAGCAATTTGGAGGGCCATTATTTCTGCATTTATTTATATAAAATATTTCTAGGAAAGAATAGGGGTGGCCAACATAGAGGAGGGCGATTTCATGCAAGAAGGGCACATAAAATTCCATAAAAATGAGTTTTGGACTTCTCCAAGTTCGTTGTTATTTTCCATCTATTGTAATGAAGTTCCACCTCTTGTTTTCATTAATATATGCATCTTATAATTCTAAAGACACGTCTGAAATTAGGTGGCAGCCATTGAAGGCATTGTAGGAACTTTATCATTGCATCAAGTTAGTAGTTCAAATCTGAATTGTAACCAATTTATGATTTGTTCTATTGAGGAATATAAGTCTGAAGTGAATCTGAACGTTGCATGCCAATTGTTTGAACAAATGTCTCTTTCATTTGTAGGCTTGATTATGTATTAAAAAGTGCTATAAATTGTTGTATGTCATTCCTATTTTCATTATCAATCAATATTGGATTGTTGAAGAGCATTCAAAGCATCTTGTTCCCAAATCAAAACAAAAAAAAAATAGAAATTCATATTAGCAAGCTACCACTTCGCATACAAAGTGTTTGACAATATTCCTTGAGTTCAAATTCAATAAATTAAGGTAATAGTCTTCAAGGGATACTACAATGGTATCAAAACGGTTTCCTGCCAACCTGTTGGGCAATGATTGCATTCAATTGGTGGGAAAATCATTCGTGCACAAGTTAGTTTGGATTTGGTTTTCAGCCGGACAATGAAAATGGTCATCATGGTGACAGTTTTTAGTGATAGATAGGCATGGAAAGAAATTGAACAGTCACAATACAAGCTTTGTCATGATTTGATGCATTTAGAGCATACACTTTCAAGGTTTGGACTACCTAAAGGATCAATTTCACTTCCTACCAGCAAAGTTCCAACACCACAAAACAAAGAAGAGGTAGTGATTAGCATGTTTGAGGAGTATAACACTCTTCCTCAACTTATTAAGAAGAACTATTCCTTCAAGAACTACATGGACTTGCACCTGAGTCTTTACCACAAAATTGAGCATGCAAGGAAGGAATATCACACTATAGCCCATGAATTGTTTACACATGAAGTCGATCAAGAATCTTCACATATGGTTGATACAACTCTTCATAAGAATGATTTGGTGTCTTCAAGTTCTGATGAGGTATGCAAACATTTATTTAATGAATTTGAGAGACATGTTGATTTGACTCAAGGAGACATTAGGTTAGTAGCAATTTGACATGTGCAAAATGATCCTATTGAATTGTCTTAAGAATTAGGTACTCATGGTACATTATGTGATGCAAATTCATGTCATGATGAATCTGATTTTTCAAATTAGACCTTAGAAAACAAAACAGAAAATACATTTGATGGAAATGAATCTTAGGATAATGTTTTGGGTGGACATGCAGTTACGTTGAAAGAAGAAGTGTGCGAGGAAATTTTCAAGATTGCAACTTCTACTTTACCAGTTGAGCCATCCTATGAGGTACATAGCAACAGTACCTTGGATGATATTTAGTGTGAAGTTGATAGCACACATGAAGTTGCATGTTAGTTAGTGAGCTATGGTGATTCAAGACAATATGGAGTGATTGGATAGTTTGTGAATAATCCATTACTCATGTTCGATTTTGGATTAGTATTTGATAATCCACTCTTCAATGTGGATGTCGATCACACTCCTGATACTATTTCAGGGTTGAGTGATAATCACGGTGTTTGGGATCTTTGCAGTGCATCGAGATTCCAAACAAGGCTGATGAAGAACTTGATGATGCATCAGTGTGGATTAGCTTTGGGCTTATACCATCCACTATGGGGTGGAGATTTGCCATCTTTAGAAGATGGGACTAGAGGCTGCAAGTACCTGAATCTGTTGTTTGTAGGAGATTATTTGTAGGGACAACAGTTAGTTATCCATCATGTTGATATATACCTGATAAGGTTTGCTTCTTCTATGTCACAAAGATTTCATATGGATACATGGCTACAGGGTGATTATGGCATCAGTGGACATGATGGCTTGATTTTTCAGCACATCCATGGGAGTTTGGCAGATGAGAGAGAGAGATATAGTGTAATAGATGCTTCTAGATGTTCTTATCTCCACATGATGGATGGATGTGAGGTTCGGTATTTTTGGGATCCAGGTGGCAACAAGATTGGCACTATGTATTGGATGGGTCCCATTGGGTTTCTTCACTATTTGCAACATGGTGAAGTTGAGATTAGATTTGAGCAGTGGAAGTTTGAGGGTGTTCTCCATAGCAGAATTCTATTATGGATTTGAGATCTAGGTATTTTATGTTGCACACTCTCTAGTATGTTGAGGGATCCTTTGTGTGCATCAAGGTTCCGGTCTGGGTTCATTGGGGATTATTGCTATAGGTACATGGTATGGCTTGTTTGCAGTTTTACTTCAGGTTCTCATGTACGAGTTGGGCTTGATGCACAGTTTCATTGCACATGGATTGGACAGTCAGTCTGTTGTCTATTTTATGCAGTGGTGGTTATTGGTGCCACAAGAATTAGTTGTGGATGTGTGGGACATTTCATAGTTCTTCTTTGGGGCCTTTTGAGGAGTGGAGTTTCTTTGCAGTGGAGATTGCTTAGGGACAAGCAGTTTAAGGGAAGGCAGACTGTAATGTCCCCATTTTTGTGAGCATCAATTTTAAGAGGATTTATCCTATTCCTGACCCTTGTAGGCTAATGAGCGTGGTTAGGGGGTCTACTTGAGGCAGTTACCTAGTCAGTGGATGGTTTCCTGGATTTAGTTGGATTGGAGAAATAAGGGAGATAATAATTAAATTAATTATTTGTAAGGTTATTAATTAAATAAATATTATAAAGTGACCTTATATTTAATTAATTTAATAAAGTGACTTAAATAAAATAAAATAAAATAAAATAATATTATTTTCTAGAAGCTTCTTGAAGATGGATTGAAAAAGTATAAAAGAAGATCAAGCCAAGCTTCTATTCATCTAGGAATTGATATTTTCTTTGATGTTACTGTTTGGCGAGGAAGCCAACTAGGGTTTCTGCCATTTCCAGCCATTGGGAATGAAAAATATCATTGGTTATGCAATTTTGAGGTTGTGAAATATCAGCTGAATTGTTGCTTCACTTAGAAGTTCAATTTGTGCTTACATTTCAATTTTTGTGGTCTTGGCCAAATTTGCAGATTAAGATTTCATATTAGCTTGTTGAAGCATTTTGGAGAATAAGCTACAGTTGCAAATTTGTGAAGAATTGATTGGAGATATATTGGAGATCATTTGTAGATTGGAGATCATTTGTAGATTAGAGGTAACATTGATTGACATATTTGGAGGTGATTATTGTATGAAGAACATTATGATTTTTCATCTCAGCAAGGGTCAACCAGCCATGGTGAGTACATATTTGCTCATTGCTCATCATTGAGACTTTAGATTTTTGTGGGCATTAGAGAAATAAATTCCTTTCATGTTGGAAATCATTTCTATAGCAATTTGGAGGGCCATTTTTGCTACATTTATTTATATAAAATATTACCAGGAAAGAACAGGGTTGGCTAGCATAGAGGAGGGTGATTTCATGCAAGAAGGGCACATAAAATTCCATAAAAATTAGTTTTGGACTTCTCCAAGTTCGTTGTTCACTTCTAGTTATTGTAATCAGGATCCACCTCTTGTTTTCATTAATATATGCATCTTATAAGTTTGAAGACAAGTTTGAAAGTAGGTGGCAACCATTGAAAGAATTGTAAGAACTTTATCATTGCATCAAGTTAGTAGTTTAAATATGAATTGTAATCATTTTATGGTCTATTCTATTGAGGAATATAAGTCTAAAGTGAATCTAAAGGTTGCATGAAAATTGTTCAAAGAAATGTCTCTTTCATTTGTAGGCTTGATTATGTATTGGAAAGTGCTATAAATTGTTGTATGCCATTCCTATTTTCATTATCAATCAATATTGCATTGTTGAAGAGCATTCAAATCATCTTGTTCCCAAATCAAACCAAAAAAAACAAATTAGAAATTCATATCAGCAAGCTACCACTTCACATACAAAGTGTTTGAGAATATTCCTTGAGTTTGAATTCAACAAATTAAGGCCATATTCTTCAAGGGATACTACAATTTTCAACGTTTCTTTCATTACATTCATACTCTCTAAATAAAAAAGGTTTCCAAGACATCTATATTGTGAATAAAAATTATAGTTTGGAAAACACTAGGTATTATAAAATATGCAACCCACATACTGTTTTAAAACCAAAAATGCTTGTCTTAGACAGGATAACATTATGCCCCATCAACCATATGATGGAATCATTATGAGATAAGGTTGAAATATAGAAATTTAGGTGTGTTCCATTTTGAGTGCTATTACATGTCTTGTTGCCAAAAAAAGTGGCACACTGACAGGTTTTAAAATTAATCTCCCTAGAAAAACGAATGTCTTAGACATGATAACATAATGTGACACATGTGTGAGTTGCAAGTTTCATAAACCATCTACTCACAACCCACTGTGTTTTCCAACCTACAAATATATTGTGCATTTTATTTTTCGATGATATGAAGAAATCGAAATGCATTTTTACTATAACTAATATTTGTGGTAAATTTTCAAGGTGTCTTTCATTACATTCATACTCTCTAAATAAAAAAAGTTTTTCAAGACATTCATATTGTGAATAAAATTGTAGTTTGGAACACTTGTATTTCTTCTACGTGGTTGATATAGGTGATGAAACAAAATTGAATAAAATAAGGTCAGGTGGGTTTTGAAGGATGCTTGAGGAGACGTGAAGCATTTGCGCTAAATATAGGTTAGTCTAGCTCTCATAGCTTGAATTGCAGGTGTACTGGATAGTTAAATTTATAAAATTTATTTTGCATTTAGAAGTTGTGATTTATTTATAGATGAGATGCTTATTGTGGGGAATGCAAACAATATGTAGTTTAATTTTAATAAAATAAATGTTACATTAATGTGGACCTAATATTTGACAACCACCACACAAAAGAGAGAATGGACACTCTGCTTCTAAAACAATTTTTTTTTTAACACCAAATGTCTTTAATTTTCCAATTTAATCTATTGCCGACACTCGTCTTCCTTCCAAGTGGTTGATATAGGTGATGAAAAAAAATTGAATAAAACAAGACCAAGTGTATTTTGAAGGGTGCTTGAAGAGACGTGAAGCATTTGCACTAAATATAGGTGATTCTAGCTCTCATAGCTTGAATTGTAAGTGTACTGAAAAATTAAATCTCCAAAAATTATTTTGCATTTAGAAGTTGTGATTTATTTATAGATGAGATTCTTATTGTGGGGAATGCAAACAATTTATAGTTTAATTTTAATAAAATGAATGTTACATTATTGTGGACCTATTATATTTGACAACTGCCTCATAAAAGGGAGAATGGTCGCTTTGCTTCTCACCTGCAACTCACTTCCAAACTCCCTAGTAACCTTGAAAAGTTCAAATGGTGTATTTTTTTATTTGAAATCTATTTTAAAATCAAACCATGCTATTTTATAAACCTGTCAGTGTGCCACATTTTTTGGTGATGGAATAGGTGACAACACTCTCTAACAACATGGGCCTAAACATCTGTCATTGTCCATCCGCCAGTCTTATCTTGTAAGGAAGCCATCGTATGTGGGATGGGGTATTATGTTATCATGTCTAAGACCATGTGATTTTTCCAAGAGATTAGTTTCTTCTCAATTTTATGTGGAGGATGTTTCCTCCGTTAAGTGCAAGTGTTACATGTGAAATGGTTAAAACACCATTGAATAATGATATTGCATCATTTAAATTATCTTCATGTCATAATTATTTTTGTTTTCTTAGTGTACATTTGATATAATATCTTACATTATTGTTTTCATGAACATCGCTAAAAAATCCAAATATGAGGCTTATTTATAGTTTAATCGATTTGACAAAGTGCAAAAAAATGGTTATGAAATTTGAATTGTCAGGCTGACCCATCTAATGAAATAATTACAAAAATCTTACATATTTTCTAACAAGAGTGATATAAAATGATTGAAAGCAATGTTGCATGAAGTATGTATTGTGTTCTTTATCATCACTAATATAAAATACATGTGGTCTCACAAGTAAGTATACTCATATGGTATTGATTTTCCAACTAGATGCTTTGCATTGTGTGAATGTGTTGTATAAATGTCAACATGAATTAGTGTGAAAATTTATGTGATACAACTTAAGTCATTGATTATTGTATATTGAATCATGTACAATATTTATAAAAAGGGTTGATATTTATATTAAATTTTATTGTTTATGATTTTTGGTGAGTTCTATAACTTCTATTCTAAAAAGAGTGTGAATCAAATTTCCCTTCCTAACTACACCATTAACTATTCATCCAATGATGTAGAATTTTCCAAAAAAGTGTATAAAAAATATATATGGTTTTGATCCCACCACCTTATGACATCACCTAGATTGAATACAAGTTGTTGCATGAAAGTGGGAATTCCATAGTGACATACAAAGTTGTTTATGTGATTTTCTGTTGAGGGTTTATTAAATTTACATTTTAAATGTTCATGCCAAAACTATTTAAGGAAGCATAATGAAATAACTCATAGTTCACTGTGGAAATCCAACTTGCTTTTATTTTTTGTAATTCAAATAGTTTTGGAATATTATTTAGACAAACCAAAAATGACATGCCTATATAATTGTATGTTGGAAAACATAATTTGGTCTCTACAATTAAATTATATGAGGTGAGGGGTGAGTAACCAATTGGGTTTTTATGTGTAGAGGGTTTTAAAACATCATGTGGGTTGTAGGTTTGAGAACACCGAGTGTTTTCCAACTTGCAATTTTACAAAATAGTATGAATGCAATCAATAATTTTTTTATTTACACAGTAACAACCCAACTAGTTTGTCACACCTTGCCTCAATTTGGTTAGTCACCCAATATTTTACAAACTACAGTATATGAAAATAGTATGAATGTAATGAAAGCCTTTTCTTTTGTAGGTAGTAATAATGTAATGAGGCTAACCTTCAAAATTAATAATAACTCTTAGAGTAAAAATTGGATTTCAATTTCTTCATATGATTGGTGCAGTGTTGAAAAATGTACTCCTTTACATTTTCACACTATGTTTGCATCCCCTTAATCAATTTGACTTAATTAAGCTTCTAATTGCCTAAATTATGTATTCCTAAGTTGCATTATTCTCATTTTATGAAAGGGAAAATTATATTAAACAATTGCTAACATTATTTTAAACACCTTGGAAATTGTGTATCCTAGATTTAGGTACTAGGACCCATTTTCCCAAGGGCGAATGGGTCCTCTTTAAGTGCCAAGACCCAATTTTTAATATGTTTTTAGTAATATTTTAATGATTCAAATTCAAGTTTCAAAATGTCAGCTTATGGAATCTAATTTTCAAGAAATTAGATAAACACCTATAAATACAAGGTCTTTTTATCAATTCAAACCTAGAAGCAAGAACACACTTTATGCAAGCATTCTTAGAGAAAAAAATATTGTTAAGAGCATTGAAGATCAAATTTATCAGTCATCTATAACAAAAAATCAATATCATATTATCATGTCAAGATTCATGTGTGTTCATATTATGTTTTGGAGCTAACATTATAATGTAGGTTTTAAGCTTTCAAGCATCAAATCAAGCAATCGTTCAAGCCAATTCAAGCAAGATCCAATCCTTAGAGAGATGTGTTAGAATTCAATCCTCTAAGGACAACCATTAAGGGTTTGGTGAGTTATGAAATAACATTGTTCATTCATCAATCCATTTTGATCATTATTTTATTATCAAGGTTTAATTACCAAATTGGGGTTTGACCAAGGAAAACCCCTGTTCACCCAAAAAAAACATTTTCCCCTCTCTTCCTATGAGCAGATTTGCAGGTGAAGAAGGACTGGAATTTAATCAAAAGAGAAATTTTGCAAAGTTTTCAAAGATTTCATCAAAGTTGTCAAGCCACAAAAACTCACCTATAGATTTTATTTTTGACTTTCTGACAGTAGAATCTATAGAAATCAGGAACTAAGATCCAAGATTAGAGGACTGTGAAATTAGATTTTGGACCCCTGTACAAAGACCCATTTGGCCTAGGGTGAATCTATCCTTGCAAGACACTCATAAACCATTTTTGGTGCCTGGTACATATCATTCTTCCCTTCTTAGATCTGCTTGAAAGTTACTATTTTTGTTTGTGCTATCCTTAATTTTTTGCATTTCAAGCTTTACATTGCATAATTGAGTTCATTAGGTATTTTATTTTTATCTCCCCAAAGTGCATTTTAGTCATTTCTATCATTAGGAAACATCAGATCCCCATCCCCATAGAGTTGACTCACCTCAAGGTTGAAAGTCAATTCTATCCTTCAGAGATCTATTTTTCTAATGAAACTAGGAAAAGTGAGGGTATCCTTTTAACCATTCCATTTTGGTTCACACATTTCCCCCTTCCCCTCTCTTTCTCTATGTTTCATTTTGGTGAACCCGACATTATTATACTATAAGCTTTTTGATTTGGTAGTATTTCAAAACCCTAGATCTAGGATTTGCATTAGTTTGCATTGCATCCCATTTAGGGTTTTCAAAATTTAATTAATTTGTATTTCATTTAAGGTTTTAAAAGTGTAATTTGTATCCTTTAAAATCTCAAAAATCTAAAAAATTTCTTACATATTGCATTCACTTTACATAGTAGTCTGCATATTAGTGTTTTTCAATCATTTACATCAAAAAATTCAAACAAAATTACATCTAGAAAGTTGTCATTTTGCTTGTTGTTTGTCACCAAATTGCATTTACATCTAAACATAAAAATTTGGAAATTTGTAACTGAAATAATCTTTTTGCAACCTGAAACAACAACCTTAAACATCAACTCAGAAACTTAGAATTTATTTTTTCCAACCCCTATAAAAGAACCCATTCACCCTAGGAAAAACTATCCTTATACAGGTCATTTTCTGAATTTTTGGGCATTAATCTATCTTTGTTTGCTTTATTTTTGGATGTTGGTAGACCTCAATTTCAATTTCTAGAATTACAGTTTTCTAAAATTGTTTGCATTCAAGTTAATTGGTAAAAAAAAGGTGCATAGTTCAAACATAAAATTTGCATTCAAAATATATCATTTTTTAGGTTCTTGCATTTTAAATTGGTCAATTATCATTTTGGATCTAAAACTTTGCATTAAACTTCATCATGGAGATGTGTTTCGGTAACATATGGATGACCTTCAGATCCTTGGTAGATGTTTCAAGTTGTATATGTAAAATCTAGAAAATGCAAAAGAAAAGGTTATGAGTGCACACTCAATGCAATCTAAGCTCTAATGCAATCTAAGCTAAACAACAAAGAACAAAGGAAAGCCAAAACGTAAATAAACTAAACAATCTCACCCAATATGTACGTAATTCCATGTATAACCTCGATTGCCCTTCTCCATTTTTTCATTGTAGTATAATTGCCCTCAGATTTCTCTTATGCAAGTATAGCCTATGATAGTGATTTAGCAAAACATCGAAGATTCAAGATAATTGCTCCAAAAGTCATATGATTTTGAGAGAGAGTGAAATGATGAAAGATAGATCAATTTATAGAAAATTGATCATTCGAACGACATGTCAGGATCGAAAGATCGAAAGACGGTTCAGATCAAAAGATTAGACATGCATTATGATAACTGTTAGTAGTGGCATGAGTGATACAAATTAGAAATAGAAATAAAGATTAAATAAATGATTTAATCTTTGAGTTTGGTATTCTAAAACATAAGAATTTTCTTTGCATGACAAAGATAAAGATAGGATTAAAGAAACTCTCTGTTTGAATGCATGCACAAGATTTAATTAATTAAATAGGAATATTTAATTAATATGCATGTACATGCAATTGAGTTAGAACTAGATGACTGAATGATATGACAAAGAGATTACTCGTGAAATCCACTCAAACACTAAATCTAGAGTTAACTGAGCAATTTAAATAGATGTCGAGTCGAGTCAAAGTGAATACTTAGATAACTAATACAATTATCCAAATATAGAGGAATGCATTAAAATAGAATTTATGAATTAAATAATTCATTTAATTCAAGATTTGATATTTGAAGAATAATTAAATAAATAAGATTTATTTAATTAAGTGATGAAGGGATTTAAATGAATAATTAAATAAATAAAGAATTTATTTAATTATAGTTGAAATATGATAGAGGTAAATTAAATAAGGATTTATTTAATTGAAGAAGAATGATAAGGTTAATTAGTAACACGATTAAATAAAAAATGTTTATTTAATTAATTAGATAGAATAAAGAAAAGTGTGAATTAATTAAATAATTAAGATTATTTAATTAATAGAAGAATAAATATTAAGGTAAATTAATTAAATAAATAGATTTATTTAATTAATAAAGAAATAAATTTATTTAATTAATAAAAAAATGAAGAAATTTAGAGAACAATTAAATAATTGACATTATTTAATCATGACCATGGAAATACAAATTATGAAGAATATTGAAGTCGCAGGCTTAAACCAGATTTCAATGTCTACATTTTCCCCTCTTTGATACAATGTCATTTCGGCATTGTATCAAAGAAAATCGATCAAAATTATGCCCTAGTAATGCCCCAGTGTAAAACAGGTAAAAGATATGTCCCGACAAAATTAGGATGAGGAGGGATGATGAGGAGGTAGTGGTATGCCCCCTCGAGAGGATAGGCAGGTTCAAAGAACATGAGTGTGCTCTCGAAATCAATGAGAGAACTAGAGGATGAAGGACAAAAGGATAGAGGAAAATAGATAAGGTTGGTGAAGATGTAGGAAAGAAGAAATATTAGGGCGAAAAGAAAGATGAATAAAAGACATGGATGTTAGTATTAGCAATCTTCGATGTCTCGTATCACAAAATACATTGCACTTTATCATCATTGGGCAGGACTAATACAAATGGAGAAAAAAACCATGATATGACATAGATCAAGGTGTGCAAGGTTATCCACTTGCTAACAACAAATAGTCACTGACAAGGATTGTTGTAACTCATACTAAGGGCACAATTGCCCCAGTCTTTTTGTCAAGAAAAACCACAGACAACAAAAAAAAAAATGGGTCATGAGACGTCATCGCTCCTCTAAATCCTTCATGGGACATCCTTGAGGAAACTAGTAACATGACTCAAAATCCAAAGTTAAAAGACAGTCGACAAACAACAGTCAAAGAAAATAGAATTCGGATACATCGTTGCTTCTCTAAATCCTTCATGGGACATCCTTGAGAATGCTAGTAATAGGATTCCAATCATAAAGTCAAATGAAATGATAAGATAAATAAGCCATAAAGTCAAAAAGATAATAAAATATTTTCCAAAACTTGATTTGTTTGTTTGATTGTTTTGATTAATAAAAGGATTGATTGATAGAGCTTGGTTTCAGGAGAGACACATACCGGATAAGACTTTGAGTTTGGTTTCGATGTTATGACTATCTGTATAAGGCATGACAAAGCCCGGTTTCAAAAATACATGTATCGTATAAGACATTGAGTTAGATGCCGTTGATGTGATAACCTGTATAAGACTATGTTGATTTGATTGACAGTGTCTATATGCAGGAAGGACTCATCTTGTATAAGACATAAGTTGATTGTTTTGCTGATATTGGTATTCAGGAAGGACTCATCCTGAATAAGACAGATTGATTGTTTTGATGATGTTTTTTTTCTAGGAAAGACACATCCTGTAGCAGACATAAGTTGATCTGTTTTAGTTTTTGCTTTGGCAATTTGTTTGATTTGACTTAGAGACATTGCTAAATTGTTCACCAGATTGAGGCATGACTTCGATATGATGTGCTGACAATTGATTGTGTGTGAAAATGAACCCTAAAGGATTGACCTAGTGCGGCCTCAGGGGCTCATCGCTTGATGGCCTTGCCTATGTTATACACGTAGAGACCTCGTAGTTCGAATTGAATTTGACTGACAAGACTGACGACAAGTAGAAGACGTGTGTGATAGTGAATGTGATGAACCCTAATTGACTGCCCTAGTGTGGCCTCAGGGGCTCATTGATTGATGGCCTTGCCTACGTTATACACACAAAGACCTCGTAGTTCGACACGACCAATGACCTTGTCATATAGACATATGGATTGATTATACAAATGGTATGTAAAAGCAATGGATAAGAAAGATAAGTGATATGTACAGGGATAGGTAGTATGTACAGGGATAGGGATTCCTATAAGCAAGCGAGCAAGAATGCGCAAGAATCCAAGGACAACCATGATCTTGCCCCTAGTGAAGCTGAAAAACCAATTGACAGGTGATGAGCATGGTGACGATATTGTTTGACGTGGGAAGGACACATCCCAAAACCACATGAGGATGATGATAATGTGACTAAAGGATCAAGGTTTGCAGCAAGGCTAGAAAAAAATCCAAGGAATGTTTTGAATGATGCGCTAGGATACATAGCAAGATTGTCTGGATTGGGATTGTTGCATTTGGAATGACTTTTCAAGATTGGATGGGACAATGAAAGATCTTTAGACCATTGACAAGGGAAAAACCAAGGCAAGCAATAGGTATGAATAGATGATGGGTGGCTTTGCAAAAAGATAAATGACATGAGGATTATGCATAGAAAAATTATCATATGGTCTCCAAGGACTATGTCATGTAAGGATAACTTGTTTTCTCCAAGGTATGGGTTTGGAAAATGCTATGAAGGCTATGACATGATATTTCATGGATAGTGTATGACCAAAGGATAGACATGTCAAGAGTTTTCCAAAGCATTATTTATGTTTCCACCCCAGTCCTTATCAAGATCAAAGTAGGTGGGAAAATGGACGTGAGTGGTAGGGCTAAGATGGATAGATGGAAATGTCATAATAAATGTCATACGAAGGGTATGGGAGATGAGACAACTTGCCCCCAAGTGTAATGATCCACATAGATAATTTCTTACACATGCGCCTATTTTCAGGTTTTCATCATGGTACTTATCCAAAGCACCATAAGAATGGTTTTCACTATTGAATGAAATTTTTCTCTTGATTTTTTTTTTTTTTTGGTCTCACCAAGATGCGTTTGTTAGGTTTTCATCAAAGTGACAATTTTTTTTTGTATTTTTGTATTTTTGTATTTTTTGGATGGCCTTGATGCTTTAGATGATCATTGATTGTGATGAATCCATTGATGGTGCTGATGTAGAGACTGGTGCCATGATATGCCAATAATGACCTTGATGAAGTAGTTTCCTTGTCAGGATCATAGCACTTGCATACAATTGATTGATGTCATTGTGATCCTTGTTGACACTAGAGTTGGCCTTATCAAAATACACACATCGCGATAGAGTGCCATGGGAGTCCTTACAATAAAGAGTTGCTGCCAAGATGCGACGGATTTGTGACGTAGGATTTTTAGACTTTAGGCGAGATGTACGATTATGATGGATGATGGTAGATGCGTTGGGAAATTTAGATGTAGGAATTTTCATTTTCCAAACTTTGGGTGATGGATGATGGAGACTGGGTTTCAGATTGGGATAATGTTTGGAACCATGAATTTTATATGCCTTGTATGATGACCATTTTGAAGGAGGTGGACATTTATTATATGTGGGAGTCCTCTTTTCTTGTGGCTCCACATTTTGATTGATTTTTATTTTTGAACTATTTTCTTTGCTTGATCCATTTTTCTTTGGGATCCATTTAAACTTTATTTGTCCACTTGGATTTTTGATTGATTCAATGGCCCCAAATGCTTAAAATTTTACTGGCTTTTACATTTCCCAAATTTTGTTTTGTTTGGTTCCCAGTGGAAGGTTATTCATGTTGGAATGAAAATTTATGGTATGGATGGAAGGAGTGTTGGCAACAACCTTATGGTAAGAACTACTCATGGCCTCCATTTTGATGTTTGTATCAGATAAAGTTTCCCCTAATATCGAGAAGATACCATTAACATCATTAGATTTGTTGACTAAAGGATAACCAAGACCTTGATGTCTAGGATTTTCTTGAAACTGTACTAGTTCTAGAATACCTTGCTCATGTATGCCTAGTCCTTTTCGCCAATCTGCATGTAAATGATTCTATTTAATGATTCAGAGTGTATTTTTTGTTTTGAAAGCAAGATATTAACCATCACTGTGTGCATGGAAACTATTACTTGGGAGTACTTCTCTCCTCCTGCAAAGAAGAGCTAGTTTGTTAAAGACAGTTCGGTCAGCCCTTTTCCATACCCTTCCTGCCGGCAATCACTGAAGTCTAGTCATTTCCTTATCTGCCTCACTATCAAGAGATTCCATGACACAAATATTTTCCATTAATCCACTACAAATATCTAACAATTCAAACACCTATCCTAGCGTTGATAAAGAAACCAACCTTCCACTAATCCCTTCCAAACCTCCACATTCCTATGCATGGTCCTTAAATTCCACTCGTCACTTCCCAAGCCTCCATGTCCTATCCTGAATTCTTCACTTGCACTAAATCCCATTTAGCCGCTCCCGTCTCCAGTCCATCCAATGTGAAAATACATCTATTCATGAGTCTCCCGAAAAGTCACATCAATCTACAAGCCGAGGGATGCAGCCAAATGGAAGAGTACAGGCATAGGCATCATTTCTTCATTGTCAGATCAGGAAAGTAAGTCTGTCCCTTTGGGCCTATCTTTAAGTCCATCCAGAATTCCATTCTGAGATGTCAACATCCAGAGCCACTCATCTTGAGTCGGATTCCCGTTCCCAGCCACCTTTTTAGAACCAAACCCATCTTTGATCAAGAAACTACTATTGAGCAAGAAGTCCAAAATGATCCACTCCTTGACCTTTATGCCATTCATGATCAAACATTTGAAGATGACCCTATCTAGGTACCAAACACACCCATTTCCAAAAATGAGACACTTGCCTCCTTTGAACACATAGATGATATTCCTCTAGAACAAGAGTCTCCTACTCTACATATATTTGCAAATGATCAAGCTATAGCTGAGTTCATTGGACTCTACGAAAATGACCATAAAGACGGTTTTGACATCAACTTGGAAGCACCAGTAGAATCATCTAAATTTGATATGTCACATAATCACACCAAAGATATTTAACATGTCAATGAAGATAAGACATCCTATCAAATAGGATCATCCACTTTTATCAAATCAGGCTTTCTTGTAGAGTAGAAGATTTCAAGTAATAGTTTCCACATGCATAGTGATGGGTTAGCATCTTTCTTTCAAAACAAAAAATACCCCATCACAAACAGAATCTGTCAGAGCATGCAGTATCAAAGAAAAGGACAAGGTATACACGAGCAAGGAATTCTAGAACCAGTATAGTTTCAGGAAAATCCTAGACATCAAGGTCTTGGTTATCTTTTAGTCAACAAATCTAATGATGTTAATGGTATCTTCTCGATATTGGGGGCAACTTTATCTGATATAAACATCAAAATGGAGGCCATGAGTAGTTCTTACCATAAGGTTGTTGCCAACACTCCTTCCATCCATACCATAAATTTTTATTCCAACATGAATAAACCTTCCATTTGGAACCAACAAAAACAAAAGTCTTACGAATTCAAAGTTCAAAATCAAATATCAAAGGCCATTGAATCAATCAAAAATCCAAGTGGACAAATAAAGTTAAAATGGATCCCAAAGAAAAATGGATCAAGCAAAGAAAATAGTTCAAAAATAAAAGTCAATCAAAATGTGGAGCCACAAGAAAAGAGGACTCCCACATATAATAAATGTCCACCTCCTTCAAAATGGTCATCATACAAGGCATATAAAAGTTATGGTTTGAAACATTATCCCAATCTGAAACCCAGTCTCCATCATCCATCACCCCAAGTTTGGAAAATGAAAATTCCCACATCTAAATTTCCAAACGTATCTACCATCATCCATCATAATCATACATCTCGCCTAAAGTCTAAAAATACTACGTCACAAATCCATCGCATCTTGGCAGCAACTATTTATTGCAAGGACTTCCATGGCACTCTATCGCGATGTGCGTATTTTGATAAGGCCAACTCTAGTGTCAACAAGGATCACAATGACATCAATCAATTGTATGCAAGTGCTATGATCCTGACAAGGCAACTACTTCATCAAGGTCATTATTGGCATATCATGGCACCAGTCTCTACATTAGCACCATCAATGGATTCATCACAATCAATGATCATCTAAAGCATCAAGGCCATCCAAAAAATACAAAAAAAAAAAATGAAAAAAAAATTGTCACTTTGATGAAACCTGACAAACAGGCATCTTGGTGAGACCAAAAAAAAAATTCAAGAGAAAAATTTCGTCTAATAGTGAAAACCATTCTTATGGCGCTTTGGATAAGTACCATGATGAAAACCTGGAAAACAGGCGTCATGTGTAAGAAATTATCTATGTGGATCATTACACTTGGGGGCAAGTTGTCTCATCTCCCATACCCTTCGTATGACATTTATTATGACATTTCCATCTATCCATCTTAGCCCTACCACTCACGTCCATTTTCCCACCTACTTTGATCTTGATAAGGACTGGGGTGGAAACATAAATAATGCTTTGGAAAAACTCTTGACATGTCTATCCTTTGGTCATACACTATCCATGAAATATCATGTCATAGCCTTCATAGCATTTTCCAAACCCATACCTTGGAGAAAACGAGTTATCCTTATATGACATAGTCCTTAGAGACCATATGCTAATTTTTCTATGCATAATCCTCATGTCATTTATCTTTTCGAAAAGCCACCCATCATCTATTCATACCTATTGCTTGCCTTGTTTTTTCCCTTGTCAATGGTCTAAGGATCTTTCATCGTCCCATCCAATCTTGAAAAGTCATTCCAAATGCAACAATCCCAATCTATAAAATTTTGCTATGTATCCTAGCGCATCATTCAAAACATTCTTTGGCTTTGTTTCTAGCCTTGCTACAAACCTTGATCCTTTAATCACATTATTGTCATCCTCATGTTGTTTCAGGATGTGTCCTTCCCATGTCAAACAACATCGTCACCATCCTCATCACCTGTCAATTGGTTTTTCAGCTTGACTAGGGGCAAGATCATGGTTGTCCTTGGATTGTTGCGCATGCTTGCTCGCTTACTTATAGGCATCCCTATCCCTGTACATACTACCTATGCCTATACATATCACTTATATTTCTTATCCATCACTTGTACATACCATTTGTAATAAGTGGTAGTCTTTCCCATAACCTGGAAGGATTGACATCGAGTGCATTTCATACCCCCCATTTTATCCTATTCATAATCAATTGGTCTTATACTCGACTGGGGGAAAACACTTGACGTGAATCATATTGGTTCTTACATTGGCTGTGTTGAAGATGTAAAACCATAGAAAAAATCTAAAAAACATCACAAAATGTTCTGATAAAATACAAAAACACCAGAAAAATTCAAAAAGACAAAAAAATTTAAAACATGTCAAAAATCCAAAAACAGAGTCAGTGTCAGTTGCACTTGTTAGTCTTTGTCATTTGTCATACTACGTTGCCTCTGTGACTGGACGTAGGCAAGGCCATCTGCCGATGTACCCTTGAGGTATTAGGTCAGTCTGTTTAGGTTTGTCCGTATAAAAATCTTGACTCAATCCATATGTCTCTATGACAAGGTCATTGGTCGTGTTGAACTACGAGGTCTCTGCGTGTATAATGTAGGCAAGGCCATCAATCGATCAGCCCTCGAGGCCGCACTAGGTCAGTCAATTAGGGTTCGTCACATTTACTATCATACACATCTTCTACTTGTCGTCAGTTTTGTCAGTCAAAGTCAAGTCGAACTACGAGGTCTCTGCGTGTATAACGTAGGCAAGGTGATCAAGCAATGAGCGCCCGAGGCCACACTAGGTCAGTCCTTTAGGGTTCGTTGTCACACACAATCAATTGTTAGCACATCATATCAAAGTCATGCCTCAATTTGGTGAACAAGTCAGCAATGTCTCTAAGTCAAATCAAACAAATTTCCAAAGCAACAACTAAAACATATCAACTTATGTCTACTACAGGATGTGTCTTTCCTGGAAAAAAACATCATCAAAACAATCAATCTGTGTCTTATTCAGGATGAGTCCTTCCTGAATACTGATATCAGAAAAACAATCAACTTATGTCTTATACAAGATGAGTCCTTCCTACATATAGACACTATCAATCAAATCAACATAGCCTTATACAGGTTATCATATCAACGACATCCGACTCAATGTCTTATACGATACATATCTTTCTGAAACCAGGCTTTGTCATGCCTTATACAGATAGTCATAACATCAAAACCAGACTCAAAGTCTTATCCGGTATGTGTCTCTCCTGAAACCAGGCTCTATCAATCAATCCTTTTATCAATCAAAACAATCAAACAAACAAATCAAGTTTTGGAAAATAATTTATTAACTTTTTGACTTTATGGCTTATTTAGCTTATCATTTCATTTGAATTTATGATTGGAATCCTGTTACTAGCATTCTCAAAGATGTCCCATGAAGGATTTAGAGAAGCAATGATGTATCAAAATTCTATTTTCCTTGATTGTTGTTTGTCGACTGTCTTTTAACTTTGGATTTTGAGTCATGTTACTAGTCTCCTCAAGGATGTCCCATGAAGGATTTAGAGGAGGGATGAAATCTCATGACCCATCTTTTATTTTGTTTGCTATCTGTGGTTTGTCTTGACAAAAAGACTGGGGCAACTGTGCCCTTAGTATGAGTTAGACAATCCTTGTTTGTGACTATTTGTTGTTAGCAAGTGGATGACCTTGCACAGCTTGATCTATATCATATCATGGTGTTTTTCTCCATTTGTATTAGTCTCGCCCAATGATGATAAAGTGAAATTCCTTTTGTGATACAACGAAACATCGAAGATTTCTAATACTAACATCCATGTCTTTTATTCATCTTTCTTTTCGCCCTAACATTTCTTCTTTTCTACATCTTCACCAACCTTATCTATTTTCCTCTATCCTTTTGTCCTTCATCTTCTAGTTCTCTCATCGATTTCAAGAGCACACTCATGTTCTTTGAACCTGCCTGTTCTCTCGAGGGGGCATACCACTACCTCCTCGTCATCCTTCCTCATCCTAATTTTGTTGGCGCATATCTTTCACCTGTTTTACACTGGGGCATTACTGGGGCATATTTTTGATCGATTTTCTTTGACACAATGCCGAAATGACATTGTATCAAAGAGGGGCAAATGTAGACATCGAAATATGGTTTAAGCTTGCGACTTCAATATTCTTCATAATTCGTATTTCCATGGTCATGATTAAATAATGTCAATTATTTAATTGTTCTCTAAAGTTCATTTCTTTATTAATTAAATAAATCTATTTATTTAATTAATTTACCTTAATATTTATTCTTCTATTAATTAAATAATCTTTAATTATTTCACCTTTCATCTAAAGCACTTTTCTTTATTCTATCCGATTAATTAAATAAACGCTTTTTATTTAATTATGTTACTAATTAACCTTATTCTTATTGTCAAATTAAATAAATTCTTATTTAATTTACTCTTTATTATATTTCAACTATAATTAAATAAATCTCATTTATTTATTTAATTATTCATTTAATCCCTTTCTAGATTACTTAATTTTAAATAAATCTTATTTATTTAATTATTCTCTCAAATATCAAATCTTGAATTAAAATGAATTCATTTTAATTCATAAATCTCGTATTTCAGAACGATTCTCCATATCTTGGATAATTGTATGAGTTATCCAAGTATTCACTTGAATCAGACTCAACATCTACACCAGTTTTAGTTAGCTCCTCGGATTTAGTGTGTCCGGAAAGTGATTCTCCTTGCACGGTGCACTTTGTCATATCATCTGGGGCTTGTCTAGTTCTGTAACTCCAATTAAGTGCGAAGATGCATATTAATTAAATATTCTCCATTTAATTAATTAAATCTTGTGCAGTATGGGTCAAACATAGAGTTGTTTCTTTAATCCTCCTTTATCTCTTTGCTCGCTGCAAAAGATAATTCTCCTTCTATTTCTAATGCTTCGAAACTCAAGATTTCAAATCCATTTATTTAATCTCTTTATTCTACTTCTCGGAATTCTTAGGATTTCACTTCCATGCTACTACTTACCAGCTTATCATAATGTATGCCTGAATCTTTGATCTAAAACTGTCTCATTGGAGTATTTTGATCCCTCACTGTTGCTCTAATGGACTAATTTTTATAAATTGATCTCCTCATTCCTTTCATCATTTCCATTCTCTCAAATCATATGAATTTTGAGCAAGTATCTTGAATCTTCGTTTTGCTATATAAATCACTATCATAGGCTATACTTGCATAAGAGAAATCTGAGGGCAATTATACTACAATGAAAAAATGGAGAAGGGCAATCGAGGTTATACATGGAATTACGTACATATTGGGTGAGATTGTTCAGTTTATTTACGTTCTGGCTTTCCTTTGTTCTCTGTTGTTTAGCTTAGATTGCATTGAGTGTGTGCTTTTAACCTTTTCTTCTTCATTTTCTAGAAACTAAATGAAAAATGGATCAACTCCTTTGTCTAGGGTTGATTACATTGCCACTTATTTGAGAGAAAAAAAGGAAAAAGTACAAACATGTCTTATTATACATATCATAGAACTCTTGGGCATCTTACTAATAACTGTCGTATTTTACAAAAGCTGATACATGAACATCAAATTATTGACTAAAATACATACACTTTGCTCCTTGCCATGTGATAGTTGTAGAATCTTAACATAATCACTATTAAAATTATTACATTTAATGCAAACCATTTCCATAATGTAAGGATCACATTCTCATCACCTATCTTGGCCCATCCTTGTCCCACATTTGGGGGGAAAAGGGTTAGATAGCCTTGTCTTAGTATGACACTCGTTGCCCCTTTGGCTAGTCATCCACCTTCCACGTATGATGAACAAAATTGGGATGCAAATGAATTACTTTAGGTTGGCTCACATGTGTCATACTAACTCTATGTCTATTCATATTTTTTATTTGATTGCATGTGCATAATGTGATCCCCTGTACTGTGCTACTTGTTGTGCTTTTATGTTTTTGAGCCTACTTTGGATGACCCTTGTCACTCTATTGGTGCAATGATACCAAAGAAGTGAATCTATTATGACATTCTTCTATTTGTATCTTCATTCTTCTATCTATCATCGCCATGATTTTCTCTTTTCTTGTGCTTTCCTTTTGGGGACGATGCAAAGCATTGAGACATTTAGGTCTCTTCCATGTTGACACAAAAGGATTCTCCTTTTTCTTCTCTCTATGTGTCATTCTTCCTTTGTGCTTATTTTTCCATGATTTATTTGGGGAATGATGATGATTCTGAGCTTGATTATATCATTGAAGCAAAGACATATGTTGAGCCCAAATCCATGGATCTCTTATGTGCTATTTTATGATTGCATATGGGGGGAAACCTCTTTTTCATGATGTAGCTTTATTTGGAAACATATCCTTGGCATAGGTCTTTCCAAATAATCTCTCATGTCTCTTTTATCTATTGGATTTTATCATATTATACTTTAAAGTAATTTATCACAACATGGTTTTTAGCAATTTCTTTAAAGTGGGGGGAATTATGCCTCTTGCTCATTGCTTGCTTGATGACATGACCTTCATTCAAAGTGTGGTCTTCTTATTTCATGTGATGTGTCTTCTTGTTGGTGAAATCTGGATTGATGTCCTTCAAGAGTGTGACCTTTCTTGGAATACGATATTCCTCTTAGTTGTAATGTTATGGCTTGCATTCACTAAGGTGCAAATCTTTTATCTCTCGACTAGTCCTCTCTTAATGATGGTATCGACTGTGATGTTCCATAAAGGTTGTTCTTTCATGAACTAAGAAAAACCCCTCTGACTATCCTAAACAAAACTCTTGGCCACCAAGCATAACGCAATTTGCTTTGTGGTGATTTTCATCTCACGAGTGTCTAGCATAATGCAACTTGCTAGCCTTGTGATTGTCGTATGTGGCACCTTATCAAAGTTATTAGGGGGTATAACTTTGGTATGGTTATGGGTACACACCTAGTGTATATCAGATTACACTAGACTATTGTGTGTTTCTCATATTGCTTTGGGGCTCACCTAGTGTATATCGGATTGCACTAGCCCTTGTGAGCATATTTTTCATGGCCACTTAGCATAACACAACTTGCTTGCTTGTGGATCCATGTGAGTGTGTTTGATGAATGTGGCATAATACAACTTGCTAGTTTATCCCTTTTGCATTAATTTTGACATTGTATGATGGTGTATCTTGTGTTGCTGCTGCATTTTTATGTCTCTTTGTGTCTTTATTAGTTTTCCATGGGATATTTGATCTTAGGGGCTTGATCATCCTCATTGATCTTTGTCATCTCATCTTTCCAACAATTGTACAATTAGACCTCTCTTGACTTATTTGTTTACTTTAGTGTTAGTTTAAGCATAGGGCTCATACTCTCACTAAAGTGGGGGCTAAATGTAGTGTTGAAAAATGTACTCCTTTACATTTTTAGTTTGCATCCCCTTGATTAATTGGACTTAATTAAGCTTATAATTTCCTAAATTATGCATTCCTAAGCCTTATTAGTCTCAATTTCTAAAGGGAAACTTATATTAAATAATTACTAA
>VDFB02023888.1:0-11472 GCA_007258455.2 Sequoia sempervirens | reverse complement strand
AGAGAGAGAGAGAGAGAGAGAGAGAGAGAGAGAGAGAGAGAGTTGATTGTTAGGGAATAAGGTTTTGCCTTGGTTAAATCCATTGTGGGTAATTAAACCAAATGATGAGATAATGAAATGAAGGCATGAAACATGAAGCAAAGAACATGAATCATGGATAATGATACCTTTTAAATCTACAACTCATTATGAAATGGCCATGAAGGATGTAGATCTTTATCTTGGCAATAGGTGTAGAATAATGCTTAATCTTGGATCTTCAATGCTACATCACAACACTAGCTCAATAACATAATTGATGCTTGATATCCTTGACATGATGATGGATCTTAAATTTTTACAAAAATTGATGAAGAAATCTACTCTTGAATACGTTAGAAATGATCTTGCAAATTCTCCTAACAATCTTGTGAAGTCTTGGAATGCTTAACTCTTGAATGCTTGACTTGATAACATGTAGGCCTTATGAAATACTAGTTTGAAATCTCATTTATATAGGTAATCCATATAATATCTCATGTATTAGATCCCAAAGGTTGACATACATGAAATTTTAACTTAAAACCAAAAAATTTCACTCAAAACCTTAAAAATAGCCCAAATGGGACTCATATGCTACAAGCAGTGTATAAGTCCCACCTTGATGTGACTCATATTCCCAAGGTGGCACATAGGTCCCACAAGGCCTATTTGAAGAGAGAATGTTAGGGAGTGTAGAAATCAAGTTTATCTAAGGTCTATGTCAGTATTTTAGTTAAAATATTCCTTGGGAACGCATAATATGGGGTCACAAGGGCCTATTAATGATGATATAAAGGTCATAAATGTAATGGGGAACCAAAATTCAATGTGGATGTGTAAATAAATATACTTTACAACATTAAATTAAGGAAAAAATAGGTCTATTGTGCTCAAAAGGGCCCTAAATCCCATATGAATATGTACAACACATTACAACACTAGATTAGGTCCATTTAGTTTACAAGCCTCTTAAATTTAATTTGAAGGTGTAAATAAATACACTTTACAACACTAAATTAAGGAAAGTTAGGTTTATTTAGCTTTAAAAGGGGTCCAAAAACTAATGTAGATGTGTAAAGCACATCACAACACTAGATCAGGGCAATATCAAGTCCAATTTATCATTAATTATTCCAAAATTAAGTGAAATTGTACCATTTCCAAGGGCATACAATTTTCATTATACATTTAGCCACTACTTTAGAGAGAGGATTAGCTTGCTTCAAACTCACACTAAAGTAGACATTCAAAAGGGTTCCCAGTGTACCAATGTGGATTATAAAGGATGACAAAGATCAAAGGAGGTGGCCATTCCCCTAGAATCTGAGATCCTTCATCAAACCAACATGAGCACCAAAGGATACACAAAAGGTGTATGATTCTCAACAAAATAAGATACACAAACATACAATTAGAAATAAATAAAGAAGAAAGAAAGAATAAGATGGTTGGATCTGGCTTCAAGAAAATTTGCTCACTCTAGGCCCACAAAGCTTCAGGTCATCTATGGGGTGAGTATCCACAATACACTCACTCTAGGGTGGTGGAACTTTAGATCATACGCGAGGTGAGTATCTGAAAGGATGAGACAAACAACCGGTATGTTCCCACATGTGCAAGTGGCTAAGGGAAGTCATGCCTCTATTTGACTTTCATAAAACCTGACCAAAGCTATACCTCTTAATAGATTTCTTAAGGCACCATGCAATAATGATATTTGAGCTTCATGAGACAAGAAAAACTTTGCATGGTTGGAGCTCATGAACAAATAATGAACTTCTAGCTTCATGAAGAAAGTGAAACTTTTTATGCTTGGAACCCATGAACAAAAAATATGGTTCCATAGGCAAGCAAAGTGTGTTATGCAAGGTGGCCATATAATCGACGTTGTAAATGAAAAATAGTGTAAGGTACATTCAAAGGGATTTTTTTTAGTTCATGTGAGGTCTCTCATTAGGGAACATCATGCCTAATATCTCCAAGAGAGGAAAAGTCAAATAAATATTATGCTTTTGGAGGAAATCAAACCCAATGACACCACCAAGAATAGGATGCATTCCAAGAATAAAGAAAACCACATAGTGAAACATGAATATCAACATATGCCCCCACTTTAAAGTAGTTGCTAACACTATTGTTGTGAGAAATTTCTTTAAATTAGATGAAGACATAAGAGGCTCTTATAAAATCCCTATGCCAAGTCATATGTTCTTGAATTAAATTAAATTATGGCTAATTATGTCATATGTGGGTCAACTTAAAAGTCATTTTGTCCACATACCAAACTCTCTCTTATATATATAAATGAAAGGTGGTCAACTAGCCAAAAGAGACAAGTGACATATGAGAATAAGACTACCTAACCCTTTCCCCCCACTTAGTGTAGGACAAGGATGAGTTGAATAGGATGAAAGTAAGTATCAGATAGAGGAATTAGGTTCTTAAACACAAGAGTACCAAACTCCTTAATATGTTGAATTCAATTACTCAAAGCCTTACATTCATTAGTAGAATGAACATGAACTCTATGATATGCACAAAATGAATTCTTGTAGTAAAATTTATTTTGTGTTCTTGGAGGGAAAGATATCAAACAATCTCGAAGGAGTCTCGACAATAAACTCTCTTGATCAATAGTAGAATATTTTCCTTTATTTTTGCAAGGGGTGATTCCACAATAGTGGTTTACACTTTCTTGGAGATCCTATTTTTTGTTGAAATCACATATTTTTAGAAAATATAATTATTTAATCCTTTAAAAGTTCTATTTAAAGGATTCCAATTGAAGGGGGTTTGATCAAACCACCTTAGACCAATCCCCCTTGGATAGAACCCCACTAGTTTTAAAACACACCTATAACGAAGTCTCCTTTACACCTATCAAAATGCTGATAAAAATCCACTTTGGATTTACCTTTTGGGGGATTAAATGAATTCATTTAAAAATAAATGAAAATTAAGTATATATTCCTTATTATAAGCTTCCAAAAAATTATAATTTTAATTAAATTTAGTTTGATTATTATATTTATTTTTTATTTCTTATGAATGTAGGTTTTGACCAAAAATCAAGCTCTCTATTCTGCACATGTGGAAAAATAGAAAATTATCAATTTTTTTTTGAAAAACATCATTGCAATAGATATTGATGTCCTTGATCCTATTGGGACTTAAAATTTCATACAAATTTTAAGTCCCCATATTCAAAAAGTTAATTTTAACACTCAGGAGTATAGTTGAAAAATCTACTCAAGTGGCTCACTTTGAAAAATCACAAAAGGAAGTTAGTACAATTTCAAGCGAAATCCCTTTGCATACATGTTAATCTATCATATGGGAGTATCTCTACAAATTTTCAGCTTCATATGATTTTTTTTTACAGTTTCAGAAGGCCAACTTGAAGGGTTTTTGAGAAAATCTGCTGTCAACACAATGAAATCTGTTAAAATGGTAAAATTTGAGGGTGAATATTAAGCAAATGGATGATGATAATGAAAAAATGATTGGTTCCTTCAATTATCTACACAAAGGTCTACCTCTATGCCAATTTTAAGGTCTCCAGGGAATCATTTGATATTTTTTCAAAGCCAAAACCAAATGAATTTTACACCGTTTGGAGACTGCATTTCTAGAACAGCTACAACATGGTCAACATTGGTGTTTGATATTTCATGAATGGAGATGGTTGGTGAAAAACCATTTTGTACACATGTTCACCATGACTAAATGAGATAATATCCAAATTTATAGCTTCTCAAGATGATATTTGATATTTTTTCAAAAGGGGCAAATGGAAGGTTTCAATTGAGTTTGATAGTGGTAATTTTCAGAAAATGTCAAGCAACTTTGGGAATTTATAGTTTTCATTTCCGACAAATTCATGCCAAATTTTTTTATGAGAATAATCTCCTATCACAACTCAACATGTATCTTCATTTTCACAGTCATCAAAGAGTTCTGATTTGCTTTTTAATTGTTTCACCACTGCTCCCGGGCTAGATTTGGTGCTCCAAAAAATTTGCAAATTTGAAATCAGCAATGACCCAAATGGAGGTTTCTATCTCAGCTATCTCCAGTTTCAATTTTGTTGGGTGTTGAGCTCATTTGGTTCAGTAATTTAAAATCTCATTTTTCTTGCTACATGCTTGGCAGGGCCAGTTTACAAAGGAAGTACCTTGATTTGGTGAGATGTTCAAAATCCATAAAAAACCCACTTCCAAAATAATTGATCACGGTCACTTACAAATTTTTGTGGCTCCGGGATCATGCCTGCGGTGAAATTAATTTATTTGCTCTCCAATCGAAATTGAAAAAAAAATTCTTAAGTTCTAAAGTTCAAATGACATATTTTAAAACATTAGGTAAGGTTTTGTTGAGATAAGAGTTTAGGATACAGACAGGCTTTGATGAGACCTGACACATACTAATAATGAATAATAGCAATTGAAGATGATAATAATTATTGGGTAAAAAATACTAAGGGAGATTTAAAGTAATAATCATGGTGTGATTATTTTAATAAAATTGCAATCTTGATTTTTCACTAAGAGGTTATTCAAAGTAAAAATGTTTTTACTAAGAAGTAAAACATTTTCTAGAGAGTTAAAATCTTTTGAAGAGTCATGGAGGGGGTAATTATTTTACCTAAGGATTATTTTATTAAATTGAATAAGCTAGAGATTTTCTAGCAAAAGGATTAGTGAAGATTGTTAAGATCTCAAAAGTATTGTGAAATGATGATTATTATTCATGAAGACACAAGGATGAAGATTAAAATATTTAATTTTCCAATAAGGCAACTAATTAAATATTTTATTTTGCCAAGAACAATTAAACAAAGAGTTGTACCAAAAGGAAGAGTTGCACCAGATGGATGTCATGAAAGGTTGTAACCCTAAAATAATGTATATATGTCAAATGAAATCAAATGAAAAAAAGAGATGTAGAAGAAATAAGCAGTAGGTTAGATAGTTGGTAGTTTGAACAGTAGCTGAAATAAAACATCATGATATGTATTGTAAAAACTTTTAAAATTATATAATGGAGAGGAATGTATTCATCTGGTGATCCAATTATGGTGTCAATCGTTTGTCAAATGTATTGGAAGCATTATCTGTTTGTCTCCAAGGTTGTCATTTCCAGATTAGTTAAATTGAAATATCAAGGATATTCTTCAATTTATCAAAGCACATTTGTTGCTCTTGTGTGGTTCAATTAATTGGTTCTTGCAAGACAATATTAAATCTTTTTGATTAATCACAGTAATCTAGAAAAGGATATTTGGATCATTAAGAAGAACTTGGTAATTACACTCTTGCACGTTTACACAAGTTGTAAATAGTCACAAGTGCCAAGCAATTTGAATTCTAGCTATTAAGCAAGTCACCCATTATACAAATCTTGACTCCATTAGCCCAACAAAAGTAGGCACTAGTCACACCATTCACACCTTAGAATTTTATAAAGTCTTATTAAAACATCCATATCTCAATTTCAATATTAGGAGTAGGAGTAGTCTATAGACTTTTATCTATTACGTTTGTGCCATTGTAATAGATCCATCAATTAAGTCAAGTCATACAACCTTAAGTCTGCTTTATTCATATAGGTACACCCGCCCAGGTCTAGCAACACCTGAAGAGTAGAAGGTCTAAACATTTTGGCCTTGTCTATTACTCTAAAATGTATAAAGAGATTGGCAACCTCTTGAGGTATCTCACCTATGTTTTTGAGAGCTAATAGATCCAACAAAAAGAATTGAATTTTGATACATACAAAAGAAGTTATGTTTTAGTCAGTAAATCATGTCTAAATTGTAACTGGTTTGACTTTAAAATTTAATTAAGAACAAAATATTCAATGAAATAATATGAAACCAATTCCATGCACTAGATCTTGTAGTTATGAATCTAAATTTCAAAAAAATAGAATTTTATCCTTGATAGAAAAAAATGTTGTGTTATCCAATAATGTCACTCTTTAAAAATGGTGTTTATTGTTAAAAACTAGTTTTTGAAGGAGATGGAAAAAGAAGTGCAATATGATTCCAAATTTTTTGAAACAAATATATTTAGAATCTATAGAAAAAAGATGTCACAAATGACTAGTTTGCATCATCTTCAAATTCATCATGGTTTAGCCACTATAGGGGCCCAAAAGTGAAGATTTAGTTAAACAAATTTAGTTAAATGTCCAGTTTGGCCAAAAATTGTAAACCAGTATTATGGGATCACCCTCATACACACACTAAATGATAAGGATTTAGATAAAAATGGAGATAAGGGAGGTAAACCTAGATATTTGTTGAAAGAGTATGGTATTTCTTTTTGCTTCATGTGTTCATTATATCCATGTGTAGGAGGGAGATTATACCCAATACCATAAAAATATTTCAATTCAAATGAAGGGGATTTATGCTTCTGAGAAGGGTTGGTTTCTTCATGGGAAAAAAATTCCTTTTTAAAGTTATATATCATCCCCTCATGAGGGATGGGAGTTATATAGCCACCATTGTTATCATGGGGTAATTTTGTTGATGTAGAACCAAGTTGAGCATATGAAATCACAAGGTTGTTTTGGTTTAGATTGTGAGATTTTGTACTCTCCCATAAAGGAAGGTGTGAAACCCCAATCAATACTAGAACTTGTATCTAAAAATGAATCATTTGCATATGACTCTTTGGACCATGAGACTGAGATTTTGGATTCTTTGTTGAAATAAGGTGTAAAATCTAACAACCCCCAATTATTTCTAAAGAATTTTTTTGTAGGTGGAGGATTAGCATCAACTTGTATAGGTTCAACCTTTGATCTTGGAATGAAAGTATTAGAAAAGTTCAAGATGTTGTTATCATATGATTTATAGCTTCATTCATTTTCTTCAGTTGTATATATCTTGTTCTTGTATTCAAATTGCATTGAATGGTGAAGAGTAGATGGGACTCCTTTCATAGCATGAATCAATGGTATCCCTAGGAGAAGACTGTATGGAAGGGGTCTTTCCATGACATGGACAGGGGTAGGAAATACTACAGGTCTGACCTGACTAGGTAATGTGATAATCTCTAATGGTTTCCCATTAAAATTGTCAAAGCCACAACTATGAATATCATTAAGTTGAATGAGCATTTTTTCCATGCCAATTTTTTCTAAGAGATCAATTCTCCAAAAATTAATATTTTCTCCATTATTTATGAGATTTTAATTAGTTGTGGTTTCATTAATGATCACCTTTATCATCAATACTTCATTTTTTTTAATCTCAAGTGAGGGAAATTCATGTTTAGGAAATGTGATTTATGATTGGGACAAAAGGGCGGTGCTATATTATTAAATTTCATATAATATTGGATATCCTCTTGCTTTATTTACAATATTTTTTGAAATAGACACTTGTATGTAGGTGATAGTTGAATGAGTTTCCATATGGATATATTAGCGAGATTCTTTATATGGTCTTCAAAACTAGGAAAAATATGTTAATGCAATGGAAATGAAACAAGAGGGGTTTGTGGTTGCTTACATGTATGAGAAAATGTGTTAAATTTTGGTTGCTACAAAACATTATTTTTGTTAAGGGTATTTGTAGGATCATCATGGAAAAAATAGGCCCTTAAGTGGCAATGAAAATTCAAAAAAAATCGAGTTAGGAAACTTGACATAAAAATTTGAATAAGTTATTGTAGACATCTAAAATATACCAATTAATCTCATGCACCTAATCCTTATTTACTAACACCAGTTCATCCTAAATCATCTCCTTTACTAACCATTTAATCGAATAATCTTTATTTGATTAAATTCATCATATTATGTCTTTTAATTAAATAAATCAATTTTATCTAATTAAATCATCATCTACTAGCAATTAAATAAATAATTTTGTTTAATTAATCCTACAACCCATCTTTTAATTAAATAATTCATTTTATTTAATTAATCTCTAAAGTCATTTCCTTTAAATTAAATAAATTAATCTTATTTAATCTAAAACTAACACCATCCTCTTTAATTAAATAAATCAAAATTTATTTAATTAAGTCTAAAATCATTATTCCTCTCATTTTGATTTATTTAAATCCTAAAATCTAAATCAAATTGTCAAATCAACTAATTTCCATCAAAGTTAATCAAATCCTAACACTAATCCCTCAAATCCTTTATATTTTGCAACTTGTGCAAGTGAATCAATTTAATTGATTTATAAATTTGTCCATTTCATCAAACAAGTTATAAAGATGGAATATAATTCCTCAAATTTGAACTTTCCCCAAATTTAATTCATTTCTTCTCTCCTTCCAATTTCTCACTTCTCCAAATTTGAAATTACACCTAATAACATTTATGTGCACTTTCATCAAAATGTGCGCAACCTTTCTCCATCAGTATGTTGACAAGTGGCATTTTTCTATTGGTTGGTGTTTGATCCCACATTCATCCCTTTTTCTTGATCTTCCATCTTTCTCTGCTATAAATAGAAGGATCCTTTACTAATTTGGGACTCACAAGTTCATCCACAAGCTTAGGAATTTTCATCCACAACTTGAGCAAAGTTATAATCTTCATGTTTAGAGAAATCTTCATCCATTTTCATCCATTTTCATCATTTCATAGCTAGGTTATGGAGAAATTTCATCAAGGAGCATCAAATCTTCACCATTGCATCAAGCTTGCAAGGAATTGGGAAAGGGCTATTTTCCACATCAAAATAGCACCAATTCCCCCATTGGATTGATAATTTGGACATGAAAATAGGATTTACTAGGTTTTTTACTTGTGTTCTTCACTTATTTCTTGTTTACATGTTTCAAATGAATTTCATGGGGAATGTTGTTTCTAACTTACATATTGGATCAATAATGTGTTTGTTCCTCATGTTTGTGTAGGTATAGAATCACCATTCACATTTTGGCACTAGAAGGGGGGCATAAATCTCAAAATTAACACTTTTTTTGGCCATTTCCATGATTTTTTATGTTTTTTTAAATCTTTCTAGGTCAAACAATGCCACTGGAGGAAATAGCAACACATATATGGTCCCTGTTTTTCCAAACAACACTGCTAGTTTCACCAGAGCACCACTCAAATACTCAAATGAAGCCACTTTCATTCCAACATCATTGTTTACACTCAAATAGTGCCACTACCTCTATGTTTCAAATGGCATTGCCTTTTCTTTCTTTCCTTTCCATTCAATCTTAAAATGGTCGTATCTTGGTCAGATTTTGGTCTTTTTTAGAGCTTTTGTTTTTGAAATGGTGTAGAATTTCATAATCTATCCAATGGTGTAGGTGTTTCACAACTTTGATAGAGTTAAAATTTTCAATTTTTTACCTAATTTCAAATCACAATGAAACTTGGTCTAAATTTTAGGGTTTCTATGCTTAATCATTTATCTAACAATCATAGTGATGCAGGAGCATCCTTGGTCCTTGGAAATATTACATCAACCAAAAATATTTTCTTTTAGTTTTTTTTGGTTCTTATTTAGTTCTTTTTCAATTCAAGTTGGTGGATTCATCATTTTTGCTCACCAGATCCTATAGATCTTTGTTTACATTATGGACATGTTCATTTTCCTAATTCCAAGATTTAATCATGATTGGATCTTGTTTCAACAAATTATCACTTCTAGATTTAGTAGTAGTTTCTTTAATTTCCACTAGAATAGTTTTCAAGCCTAACAGCTAGTTTGATCACTTATGGATCTTTCCAATAACTTGTGGATCTTGATGGTGTGATTTGAATTGTTTTGTGGAGTTTCCTCAACCTTAATTATAGGTCACACTTCATCCTATGCACCTGTTGAGAAGAAATTCAAATTTAAGGTTGGCCTATTAATGCACATGTTACATTTTCTTTCATTGGATATTGTAATGATTTTTGGCTGACACGAAAGATTCTAGATCTGTAGACTTGATATAAAGCTTGTAATAGATCATTAGAACAAGGGAAGTCAATTAGGTAGATCAAGATAGATTCGATATGTAATATTTTCACTTGTGTTAAGGAGCATATAGGAATATTATATTTTGATCATGTTGTATCAAGCTTGTGAGCTGAATTTGTAAGCTTAGATGTTGTCAGTTGATTGTAATCAAAATTTTTGTTAATAAGAATGTTTGAAATTGTATTTTCCTCCTTATTCCATGTTGCTTCTATTGCGTGACTCTTGTTGCACTATCTGGATTGTTCTCTTTGAGGATCCTCCTACCGTGGTTGCACCAGATTAGTATCAGAGAAAGATTCAATCCATGAGAGATTGGGAAAATTCACAAAGTCTTATTGAAGATTTGCTGTGTGGTGGGAAACTGAGGATCCAACCTGCAGCTATAGAGGAATTGTGTAGAGATGCCAGGAAGGAGAAATGGTAGAGGAAATGGAGTGCACAAAAATTCAGACCCAACTATGATGGAGATGTTGAGAGAAATTGTTGCTAGATTGGAAGCATTTGAAATGGCCTAGAGGAGAGGTTGATTAGTTGATGATGTGAGTGATGAAGAGGTAGAAGAGTAGGAAGAAATGGAAAGAGAAAATCCTGCCCTGGATCAGGGAGAAAATAGGTTCATAAGAGCCCTAACTAGAGAAAATACTAAGCCACATTTCAATCCACCATATTATAGTGGTAAGTTGGATTCAAGTGAATTGCTTGATTGGATAATAGAGATGGAGAAATATTTTTATTTTAAAGGCACCATTGAAGATAAGAAGGTGAAATTTTCTTGTACAAAGTTGAAAGAACATGCATCCCTTTCGTGGGAACATTGGTAGACAGATAGATGAAGAAGAGGAAAGGAAAAGATAAGATCATGTGATCGAATGATGAATAAGTTAAAGAAAAAAATTATACCTGCAGATTATCATATCATTTTGTTCTAGATGTTACAAAATTTGAAGCAGGAGTCAAGTGTGGAAGAGTATATTGAGGAGTTCTATAAGTTGAATATCAGATTTGGACATTCAAAGGATGAGATCGAGCAAGTATCTAAATATGTGAATGGATTGAGGTCATCTATACAAGATGAAATCAGTTTGATCAAGTTGCAAAGTGTGGAAGAGGCATACCAATGTTCCCTAAGAGTAGAAGAGAATTTGAATAAAAGAAGAATAGAGACAGAAAGGAAGAGGTAGAAGATTTAAGAGAGGAAGAACATTTACTAGAGGAGGAAGAGGAACTTCTGCAAATCATAATAACGATAAGGAATTTAGTAAGGATGATAATTCATACCAAAGAGATGATGGAAATTCTTACCAGAGAGGAGGATATGGTGGTTACCAGAATGAAGGTTATAGAAGAGATGATAGAGGACAAGAGAAAAGAGTATTCAGGGGAACTTCTTTTAAGTGTGGTGGAGAAGGAAATATAACATTTGAATGTAATCAAGGAGAGACATGCAGAAAGACATAAATAGTAGAAGAACAACCTTTGTTGAGGAGGATTATTATAGATCA
>VDFB02023886.1:0-20122 GCA_007258455.2 Sequoia sempervirens | reverse complement strand
CCCTATTTATATCTCCCACTCCATCTCTATTTGTCTTTCTCGATTTCTCTCTAATTTTTTCTCTTTATTTGTCTCCCCCTCTTCATCTCTCTATATCTCCTTATATCTCTATCTTTATATCACTCTATCTCTCCCTCTTCCTCCTTTGTATCTCTTCTTCTCTATCTATCGCTCTTTGTCTCTCTCCCTCTATCTCCCTATCTCTTTATCTTTATTTCTCCATCTCTCTCTATATCTCCATCTATTTTTCTCCATCTTCCTCTTTCGTTCTAAATTCATCTCTACCTATATCTATTTGTCTCACTCTTCTTTTGTCGCTCTATATTAATCTCTACCACTATATTCCTCTCTGCCCTTCCATCTCTAGAAATGTCTCCCTCTCTCTACCCATCCATCTCTCTCCCTATCTCTAGAAATGTCTCCCTCTATCTTATTCATTACATCTCTCCCTCCATCTCTTCTACTCTATATCTTTCTCTCCATCTCCCCCCTCTTCTTCTCTCTTCCTCTCTACATATATCTCCCTCTTCCTCATCTTCTCTCTCTCACTCTACCTATCTCTCTCCCTCTCTTTATCTCTCCCTCTCTTGCTCCCTCCCTATTCCCCTATCTATCTTTATATCTCAACCTCTCTCTCATTTTATCTTCCCATATATCTCTATATCTATGTCTTTCTATTCTCATTTATCTCTCTTTCTCTCCCCCCTACTTCTATCTCCCTCTCCATTGTCATTTGCATTTCTCTACTTCTCTCTACTTTTCTATCTTTATCTCTCTCCCTCTCCCCCTCTCTCTATATCTCCTTATATCTCTATCTTTATATCACTCTATCTCTCCCTCTCCCTCCTTATCTCTTCCTCTCTATCTCCCCCCCTCTATCTCCCTATCTCTCTCTATATCTCTATCTATTTTTCTCCCTCTTCCTCTCTCGTTCTATATTCCCTTAAAATAACCTATCAAAAACAAAAACAACAAAATATAGCTTTGACCATTTATATAAACTTTTGAAATATCAATTTTGTGGTAGGTCTAGGTTTATGTCTTTTAGGACTTTCACATGGCGTCTCTAAGTCAAATAGAATTAATTCATTTTCTCGCTTGAACAAAAGATGTCCGACTAAAATCTCCTTTTTGTAAGTTCAAACTCACCAAGTTTCAATAGAGTAAATCAAATTTATAAAAATTCAAGTTGAACAAGATGCATTTCTGCAGTAACAATATGTATAAAGTCTTAGCTTTTGAGGAATTTGGTTGGTGATATACCTCGTTGTTACTGCTATTTAAATATTAAATGATAATTCGAAAGAAAAAAAAAAACATAAGTCCGTAGGGATTCTGTTCTTCATTTCCTTTTTTCTATTGTTTGCAATTTTGAATCACCTAGTTAATAAAATTTCATTCAAATTATACAATTGTTTTTTAATATTCCAATAAAAAGATATAAATTTAATATTTAAATCTTAAAATATTATTTTTACATGATCCTATACATAAAATTAAAATACAAATGATATGTATTTTAAAATAAAGTAAAATAACTCAAATATTAAATTTTCTATGCATCCTCCATAACGTAGTGAATGATCCATATATATTAATGACCCTCCACTTCAACTATCTACTGGTCAAATCTTTGCAGAAATTCACACCAAAAGAATTTAAGAAAACTAATCTTCAATGATTTACAATTCCATTTGTGCAGCTAAGAAAAATCTGATAATATTTTAGATCTGCGGGTGTAAGCCCCATCCATATGCAATGGCTTATTATATTACAACCGAAAATCAAAAGATGTAATATATTCACAAACTGTTTAAATCACCACTTAGTGGCTCGACAAGTGATTCCTAATATGCATCTTTGTTACGATTATCGGTGGCAAATATAAATGCCTTTCATTAATAGTTGAAATTGCCACTTAGTGGCTTGTAAAATATGTTTGAAGTGGTGCCACTATGGTGGCCTTAATTATGGTTTCAATGCAATAAAAATGTGCCTACATTTAAGCCTTCGATGGAGGCACTCATGCCCACAAAGTGCTGGCATTTAATAATTTTTAATTTACTTTATTACCTTGCTTTTTCAAGCATGAAAAATTAGTGGCTGTAACAAGACACATAATTTATGGTATTTAAACTACTTCAACACTATGGCTTTTATGCCATTTAAAATGCCTTTATTTTAGCCTTTATTCACGCCCTTGTTGGAGGTTTTTTTAAGTAGTTATTATATTATAATGGTTTTTTTTTGTTGTTATTATTTTTTATTTTATTATTAATATCAAAATTTACACAAAAAATAAATGAAGGGTGATGATTTCAAGAATTCTCCTTGATTTAAGGTAGAGTTTTTCTGAACACACCAAATGCCATTGTAAAACGTCTCTCGACGTAATTCTCTCGACGTAATAATTATGTAATTTAGAGGTTTCCAAATAAAGTTTAAAAAAATTTCAAAATTCAAATTTATGTTTTAACACAAAGTTACTGTGAACCTTGGAATTTCCTACCGCTCTAAATGTGTGAAATAACTAAGAAACATGAATAACAAAATGCCAAGGACACCTCAAAATTAGCCAAAAGAGAGTTACAACGAAAAGGAATGCAAATAAAATGAAACACAAACACTTTTACCTCCCTTGTTGTTGAAATTTCTTTGATTGGCCCTTGCTTGGATCGGTTGTGTGCTCCTTAGATGATTGTTTGAATGTCTATAATGCAAGCTTCAATATGCAAAATGATGGACAAAGATGGTTGAATGATTGAAAAAGGCTTGGATAGCATGTAGTTATGAGAGTGCAAAGTGTTGAGAATGCAAAATGACAGCATAAGGGTGCAAGATAGCTAAGTGTTGTGTAGGCAAATGGGCAGCATGTAGTTGCTTCAATCTAAAGTGTTGGAAATGCCCTTGAGGAGGGGGTATTTATAGGAGAATTTGAATTCTCTAGAGAATTCAAGGGTCAAGATTGATCCAACAAGGTCAAGATGAAGGGCTATGGTGGGTTGAGAACCCACAAGCCCTCACATCTTGACATGTGGAGGGTGAAATGGACAAGAGGATATGAGGTGGAGATGAGTTGTCAAAAAGGTACATGAGGTGGAAAAGGACATGCACCTTGGGGATGAGAGGATTTCCACAAAAAGGGTTTCTTGTCCCCAAGTGGGAGTGAAAGGGACTTTTGAGGAATTTTAGAATTCCTCAAAATCTACATGGGAAAATGAAAGGTGGTTGGGGAATAAATGTGAATTAAAAATTCACATTCATAGGATGATCTAGAGGATAAAAGGTGGGCTCCAAAAAGGTGGGATTTGGTCACATGTGGAGATTGTGACAAGTCCAAGGTTGGTCACATGTGGATTGTGACAAGTCCAAGGTTCAGAAGCCTTGGAAGGATGGAGATAATGAATTAAAATTCACATAAAAGAGGGAATCTAGGAAGAATAAAAAGGTAAAAATTCCTTGGAGAATGATTAGGCTTAATTAATCAATAATTAGAGGATAATTAGCGGCTATTAGGATTAAAAGCCAACTTGCAAAAGTTGGAGGATGTGACACATCCTAATCAAGGATTAGGCATGTGCACATCCTTAATGAAGAAATTAGGAGATGGATTAGGATTAGATGAAAATGACACGTGAGAAATTAAATAAATGTAATATTTATTTAATTTAGAGGATTAAGGAGGGTAAGGTATTTAATTATTAATTAAATACCTTAGGGATTTGGCAAAATTAAATATATTAATTAAATAATAGTAATATTATTTAATTAACTCAGATAAGGGGATGTTTAGACAAAAAGTGATAAATTTGGATAAATTAAGTGTCCAAATTTGGATGTCTACAGTTACGATTTAAAATTAGATTGATTGTTGAAGAGTGATAAATTGAATTGTTATAGATCTAATATTCACAATGCATTATGGGTGCACATAGTACATTATGAACATTAGATAGTATGAAAAAAATATTATCTTCTATTTTTCATTCTAAATATTTATTTTTTAATTTATTATTTTTATTTGAAAATTTTGTACTCATCATTGAATGATTTGATGTCTTCTAGATTTTTGATGATAAGTTTCTTCTTTTTCTTTCATGGACAACCTTATACAATTCAAATATACTTGGAAAGAGATGTTTTTACAAATAGAATTATGAGAAGACTTGAATATAAAAAAAAACCTTTGAAAAATCTCTCTCCTTCTCCAAGAAATATGATGATGACCTTAATACTTAAAACAACAATAAAAGAATTGAATCCCTTGCCCTTCACCTAGATCTACTAAATCTCTCTTCTCCTCCAAGAAATATGATGATGACCTTAATACTTAAAACAACAATAAAAGAATTGAATCCCTTGCCCTTCACCTAGATCTACTAAAGGCAACAGATCTTGGCCACTAGAATACAAACAGGACTCGAAGTCACTTTAAAACAAATGTATTGTTTGCTTTTTAGGAGTTTATGTTGGTATGTTATGTGTTACCATGTATGGTATGTAGGGTGTGTACAAGTTGTTTTTGTGATGTAAAAGTTGATGGATTGGTTTCAATATTTAGGTATACAAAATTAGGGTTGAAGTATGATTTTTTTTATGGTCCACCTTATTGAGAATAGCTAGTGTGTTTTAGATTGTTTTTTTTGGAAAAAGAAAAAAGAAAATTGCAATAAATAGGAAACAAAACTAAAAAGTGTCAAGCCACTAGAACAACTACAAAAAGAGTTGGTCATACAACAATTACAAAACTATAAAACGGAAAAACCTTAATGTAACAAAAGCCCCATGTGAAATAGGGGATGAACAAACAACAAAAGAAAAGCCACATCAGTCTTCGTGAAGGAATCTACAAGCCCTTTCAATACAACACTCCTATTGCTAGTCAGTATTTCATGTCATAATTCTTCAACTCATTCAAATGCACATGCCCATCAATAAAGTGTATTATGCTAACAACATGCCCAATATACCAATGCAATAATACATAATAGGGAAGTACATCTTCCACTCCTCAAATTTCCTCTTTTTCCATTATGAGTTACTTCTAACTCCGTAAAACAAGATCTTCACCAAGAACACTTTCTTCATTCATTTTGTCGTGCGATCCTCTCTTTTGACAAAAATCCAATCTAAGTCATTAAGACAGAAAATTTAATAATGATTAACTAAGAATATTTACTAATTTAAAAGGAAATTAATTTAATCAACACATAATAAAATGATATTATTATTTTTAATAAATAACTCTTCATGTAGAAGATAAAATTAAATAAATAATATAATTAAAATAAATAAATAATGATAGTTTTATCTATATCTCCTATTTTTCCTTAACACTCTAATTATGTCAAGGAAGTAAAATCCATGGAGGAAAGCAAGGAGATGTGGATTATTCACCTGATGAGTAGATGTAAATGCTTTAGTAAATATATGAAGTAGAGTCATTGAGGAAGTTAAGCGGGGTGACATGCAAAACTAATTGCAAAAAGTGTTCAGTCATATAAATAATCAAGGGAGACGTGGAGGGGTGCATGAAGTTGATTGTCATTTAAATTTACTTAGAATAGTTAAACAAAGACTTAGATACAATGTAATGGGAGGGACTCCTCCTTAATTCACCACTCTAAATTGAAAAGGAAGGAAGGAGGAATCAAGGAAAAAAATCATCCTTCTAAGTCTCAAATCGGTTTTCTTTGGAAAGAGAGAAGGGTGAATGAGTTTTGAAATCTTATTTTGAAAAGGAGAGAAGAGAGTATGAACTATCATCAGAAGCTATGAGGAGGAGGCCATAAGAAAATATAGATTACTTTTGGAAGGAGCAACACAATGTTGAGTGATTAAAACATAAATAAAATCCAAAACAACAATCAAGAAAACAAAAATAATAGAACATGCACACACACAAAAGTGTGCACTAATAAATAGAGTTATGTGGTTCACCAATGTATGGCTACATCCATGAGAAAAGAAAGGCATTATATTTTATTGCTTGTAGTAGCAAAATACAAAGTTTCATCAATCAATACAAGTGATTAAGAACTAAAAATATAATGCACTCTTCAGGGAAAATCAAGAGTTGAGAGAAGGAGGAAGTTGGAAAGACAGTGATAGTTGGATTTCACAACCAATAATCTCCCACTTGAAGTCTAAACCATGTTGTGACATATAGAGAGGTCCCCCACTTTTCCAAGTTTATTGTCACTTGATTACTAGACCAAGAGAAGCTCTATAGAACTCCAACTTCTCTTGTGGAATAGGTTTGGTGAATGCATTTGAAATATTCAAATCAGTGTTAAACTTCTCCAACTTCAAATTGCCCTCTTCAAGAATAGTTCAAATGAAATGATATAGCTCTACATGCTTAATGTGAGGATTAAAGGTTGGATTTTTTGCTAAATGAATCACATTATTAGTATCATTAAACAAAGTGAAAACTTATTTACAACCTAATTCACCTAATAAATGTTGCAGTTCCACAACATCTCCTTAGCTCATTCGATGGTTGCAATGTATTTCACTTCAATAGTATAAAGAGCTACCACTAGTTTCAATTTGTAAACCCAATTGATTGTTGCCCCTACAAATGTGAACACATGACCAATGGTAGATCATCTTTTGTCCAAGTCACCAACTATGTCAAAGTTAACATAACCTTGTAGTTGTGCATATTTTCCTTTGAACCTAAAAATATGATGTGATTTTCCCTTGATGTATCTCATAATCCACTTTACTACTTGCTAATGAGTCTTACCTATATTACTCAAGCAAACCTATTGAACATTCCCACTACATGAGCAATGCCAAATCTTGTGCAAACTATTACATACATAAGGCTCCCAACAAAAGAGAAGTAAGACGCTCCTTTCATATATTCTTTTCTTCTTTTGTCTTAGGAAAAATCTTGAAGGACAACCTAAAATGATCAACCAAAGGTGTGCTTATAGCCTTAGCACCCTTCATGCTAAATGTGTCAAAAACCTTGTCAATCTACTTTCCTTGTGACAATTTTGATTCTCTTTTAGGCCTATCTTTGATGATCATCATTCCAAGAATTTTCTTTGCAGCCCCCAAATCCTTCATCAAAAACTTATTAAACAATGTTTGTTTCATCTTGCTAACAACTTTCATGCTAGTTTTGATCACTAATATATCATCAACATATACTAACAGTAACACAAATTCACCATTCTTTGAAACCTTGTAATAAACACACATATTAGATTCACACCTGGAGAATTTTTCTCAACCATGAAGGAATCAAAGTTGAGGTACCATCATCACGGAGCTTGTTTGAACCCATACAAGCTACATTGCAATCTACAAATTAGATTCTCTTTCCCTTCTTTCTTGAAACCTTTCGGTTGATGCATGTACAATTCTTCTTCCAAATCACCGTGGAGAAACATTGTCTTGACATTAATCTACTGGATAATTCAATGCCATAGACAACTACTAAGCCCAAAACTGCTCAAATGGAAGTCATTTTTACTATGGGTAATTTTTTTTTTTTATGAAATCAACACCCTTTTTCTATTCATATCCTTCAACCACTAATTTGGCCTTGTATTGCTTATTTCCACTGTCTTATTTTTTCAAATTGTATACCCACTTGTTTTTCAAAGCTTTATAGTTTGGAGGAAGAGATACCAAATCCCATGTGTGATTTATCATCAATGAACCCATTTCTTCTTGTAGACACATAAAAATGGCCTCAACTTGTAAACCATATTTTTCTATGACGACCGCACTTCCCCCTCACATAATTCAATTATCTAATCATGTCCATTTCCTCCATAATTATTTAAATAAATAAATTACGTCTATTTATTTAAACACGTTACTAATCATGTCCATTTCCTTCATGATTATTTAAATAAATAAATTATGTATATTTATTTAAATACGTTACTAATCATGTCCTTATTCCTCCATGATTATTTAAATAAATAAATTACGTTTATTTATTTAAATGTCACTAATTAATCCTTATTTCCTCCATAACATTATCATTTATCCTTGAATCAAATAAACTTATTTATTTATCTCATTTTTCATCTCACTAGTAAATAATTAAAACAATTATTTATTGTCTTTTCTCTCATCCCCCATTTATGAATTAAACCATTATTTAATTCATAAGTGGACATTCCACCATGAATTAAACAATTTGTATTATTCCCACTAACTTATTTATTTATCCCACTTTCCATCCCACCAAATAAATAATTAAAACAGTTATTTATTGTCTTTTATCTCATCCCCATTTACGAATTAAACTATTATTTAATTCATAAGTGGACATTCCACCTTTTATCTTTTTGATTTTTTTTAAATCTCACAAGGTGGGCTATCTTATCTTTTTAATTTTAAAAATCTTTATTTTTAAAATTAATTATCTCATCTTTTCTCCACCACTGATATGATTTTCTCAAATGACATCTTGACCATTCATTTTAGGATTTTTCCCTAACCCTAATTAGGGATGGTCATATTTAATCTTGGCCTCTAATTTTAGGTTTCTGTCAAAATTCAATCTTGTCCATCCATTCAAAATTGTGTTTTCTATAAAATGTCAATTTTTTTCATAATGAGGGACTCTTGGATCTATGAGAGGCATTATAGTCATTTATCATTTAGTCATTTGTCATTGTCATAGGCATAGGCATAATTCTACTTAAATCCTTCAAAATTTGCATAGGACAATGGCATAGTCAAATTGCCCACACACTCGATCTGAGGGCATCAATCATACGCTACAAACTAGAAGGTGTTATGGAGGTGATTCATGGATCTTCGTGAATATCTGGGATAATTGTTTCATTATTATTTGTTTTCTTTGTACTTCATAACTTCTTTGGGTTTATATTATTGATCTATTCATTGCTAATACATTAATCCCGAAAACAACCCCTAGATACACTTCTCTCAAGGAATCCATCAAATGTTTGCAATCTAAGGCATTGCACACTCCTTCAAAAGTAGTAGGTTCAGCTTGATAAAAAATTGGTCCATGTTGAAAAAATTCATCATATTTTGATGGGGCTTTGTGCTCTCTAGTATACCTCCTCAACTAAGGAATTTTTCCTTATAGATTATATTGTTCATGATGCTCCTGTCCTATATTATTGTTTTGATTTAATTGCAAAGTCTAAGACTGGGGTGTTTGAATTGTAATAGGAGGAAGAGCATATGAAAGAGGGGGCCACAAATTTGAATATGGTGGCTCATTTAGTTGTCGTGGTAGGTTTAAATTTTGAGAGGGTCATGAGTCTAAGGTGGCTTGCTCATCCAATAGTCATGACAGATTTGGAGACTATGTTGGATTTAAACAAGCACTTCTCATAGCTCGTTATGGTTTTAAAGACCCCTAGGTTGACTTAGAAAAGTGATAGATGGGTGCCACAAACTGTATTAAATGACGACATAATATGTTGAATGCCTTATGAATAAGGCATCAAACTTTATGTGTTGGGCTACACATGTTGAAGATTCTTTTGAATTTCTTGTTGGTGTGGTTGTAACTAGGTATGATGTTTAAATGTAATAGTTCCATTTGTGATATCATCCAATGGAACATATTCTTTTGTAGGCATCCCTTGCTTTGGTAAGCTTGAAATTACCCTTTTATTAAAAATTACATCACAACTTTGTGTAACCTGTTTAGCAATTGGATCTTGCAACCTGTAGCCATATTTCTCATCTCCATATCCAATGAAGATGTGTCTCTTTGATTTGACATTGAACTTCATTTTTTTTCTCATGTGATGTGAATGAAGGCCTCACACCCAAACACCCACAAATGACTAGATGAGATTTTCACTCCCAATCACTTCTCTAAAATTTCAAAATCCAATTGAGAGGATGGACCTCAATTAATTAAATTCACAATTGTATTAACAGCCTCTACCCAAAACTATTTTCCCAAACTGGCATTGGAGATTACAATGCAAGCCCTCTCCAAAATTGTTATATTCAACCTATCTATTGCACCATTTTCTTCAGGGGTGAAAGAAATGATTTTGATCCTTTGAATACCATTATTTGTAAAAAACTAATCAAAATATATAAAACAAAACTCACCATTGTTATCAGTTTTTAAGCACTTAAATTTGTTGTCGATCTAATTTTATACACGTGCTTTAAATTTTTTGAACATACAAGACACTTCATATTTCTTTTTTAGCATGTAAACCCAAACCTTCCTAGTGCAATCATCTAAGAAAGTAACAAAGTAATTAGACCCACCAATTAATGTTACCTCTATGGGGCCAAATACATTTGAGTGCACTAAATCCAATGATTGTGTCTTCTTGTCATATTCCTTGGTAGATAAGTTGATTCTCTTTTGTTTGTCATAGATACAATGCTCACACAACTCTAAATAAACTAATATCAAACCTAGAAGTTGATCCATTTTGTGCAAGATCTCAAGGCCCTTTTTGCTCATATGACCAAGCCTCTTGTGCCAAAGCTTTATGTTGTTGTCTATAACTACCATCGTAGCTCCTAGTTTAGTGTAACTCTCTAGCACATACAAAGTGCCCAATTTGTTGCTTTCAACAATCACCAAGGCTCCTTTTGTCATCTTCCACATTCTTGACTCAATAGCAATGCTACAACCTTGAGAATCCAACTGTCTAATAGAAATCAAGTTCTTTTTAAGTTGAGCCCAAACATATCTAACATCGCACAACAACCAACTATTTCCATTTTTTAATTTTAATAAAACATCTCATTTGCCAAAAATGTCACAAGGTTCATTGTCACGAAGATAAACCTTACCAAATTTACCTTCTTGATAATTTTTAAAAACCTCCCGACATGATGTGGCATGAAAAGATGCTTCAGAATCCAACACACACACACATCTATTGTAGCTTCTCCTATAGATAGAACTAGTGCACCTGCATTTTCTTCATATGTTGAATTTACTTCACATTCTTTGGATTGATTTTCAACCTTCTTGAATGACCAAAAATTTCTTTTGATGTGCCTTTTTTAGCACAATACCAACTAGTAACATTTCTACCCCTTGATTTTGATCTCTTGTTGGACTTTGCTCTTCTCCTTTGGTTATTTCTTCCTCTCTTTTGTGATCTTCTCTTGTTATTGGTTAGCAAAGAAACTCCTAATGAAGTTCCTTGATTTTTCCTTCTTACATCTTCGCTGAGAAGAATTCTAACAACATCATCAAACTTCAACACAAGTCCATTTTTTGTAGATGTCGAGTTGCTAACAACCATAACAACTTCTTCCCAACTAGATCGGGTAGAGAACACAATAGCAAGATGGCCTTGATTTCATCTTCTAATTTAATATTGATAGAAATTAATTAGCTGGTCAAAGTATTAAATTCATTCAAGTGATTTCACACATTCTTGCTTTCTTTCATCTTCAAGTCATACAATTTCTTTATTGTACAAAAATTATTTGATATGGAAGCCATCTCATACATATTGAACAATTTATCCCACAATTCTTTCATTTTTTGTAGCAACATTAAATAGCACATTATTGGATAAAGAGGATAGTTGTTTCCACTATCTTCATATCCAATTTGTCTCAATCTTCATCGAACATAGCGGAACTTGGCTTCTTCAATTTCCTTCTAGTGTACAATTGAGAGATCTCTCTAAATTAACAATGCTTCTAATTGCAACTTCTACATCTCAAAGTTTTGGCTCAAGAAAATTTCAATCCTCCACTTACCTATATCCTCCATCTCTTATAAATTCACTTAGCTCTAATACTAATTGTTGAGTAATTAAACATCAATAAAAACCAAAACAATAATTGAGAAAACATAAATAACAAAACACACACATAGAAGTTACACTGACAAATAGAGTTATGTGGTTCACCAATATATGACTACATCCATGGAAAAAGCAGGACAATATCTCTCATTACTTGCAACAACAAAATACAAAGGCCCATCAATCAATACAAGTGATTGAGAACCAAACATATAATGCACTCTTGAGGACAAAGAAGAGTCAAGAGAAGGAGAAAGTTGGAAAGACAGTGATAGTTGGACTTCACAACCAACATGCAAGATCAAATCAACATTGAAACGACAAAGAAATTTAAGCCAAGATCAAGTCAGAATTAAAATGATCCATGCACATTTTATATTGGATTCCATAATTTATAAAAACTCATACTTGATATCTACAACTAAATGTTTGAATCTTTGAGCGTTTAATAACATGTATTTGTGTATACCTAGAAACCACAACCTCCATGTGAAGGATTAGTGTATATCCTATGCAGGTAGCATGCCTTGCATGAGTAGGATTAGTGTTTATTCGACTTGTAGCATTGTAGCATGGCCTGCAGGTGTAAGGTTGGTGTTTATGAGGCTTGTAGATGGGTATCACAACCAAAGTGTATTAATTTATTGTTTATATTATCTGTGGATGATTTGTGATAGTTCCTTGACCTATATTATTTATGTCTTATCCCAATTTCTTCGAAGCAAATCAGTTTTCGCATCATTTATGCTTGCAATTTTGCATGCATGTTTACCAAAGCAATTGCAACTACCTCATCTGACAATGCATCTACCCTTATGCTTGGCATACGGCAAATTCACCACCAGCAATTCACCACCAACAATTCACCTCCATGACAATTCACCTCCATGACAATTCACCGCAGGAAAAATTAATTACATAAATTTTTGGCGAATAATTTTCCATGATGGTGAATTACTGATAGCAGTGAATTTTCAGCAATAAATTGCTGACGTGAATTTATCATGGATGAATTGCTAGCGGTGAATTTTCCTAGAGCCCTTATGCTTTGATGGAAGTCCATACATTGTTTCAAAGTTCCCATTTTGCCACCCAAAAGAAACGCGAGGAAAAGGGATCGCAAAATTTGGCTTTACACTTGCCAATTGCATTTGCTTGAAAGCTTCTAAAGCCTTATCAATGAATACTTTTCATGCATATCGTGCAGCCATTGCATTCCATCATATGACATCTCTTCTAAGGAATTATTCCAAACAGTTCACATGCCTTGTTTATGCTTTCACATTTTGCATGCATGTCTATCAGGGCTTTCGTATATTCTATGCATCATTTCGTTGCCTGAAAATATAAAAGAGCAATCAACTAAACTATACTATGTATGTCCTCCAATCATTTCATTCCAGAGCTAAAATTCTAAACTGGTTTCCATTATGGAGGAATTTATTATAAAACCGTGGGGTGTTATCCATGGTTTCCCCTATCTAATGACGTCTGGATGCCTAACGAGACCCCAATCTTAACTAGACGGTTGGAGCTCATGAAAGGATTCGTAGGAACTGCGCATGCAATGATTATTCTGTCCCTTATATACTCCTCCCTATTTTAATTTTTTTATCTCTCTTAGCGGTGTTCTATCAAATGGTTGATATTCCTTGTCTTTGGTTTGATATACCTTTGTCTCTGCTATTTATTTTACATTCATAAAATTTATCTTGTTTTTGGGGCATTCTATCAAATTATTTGTGTTTTTGTGTTCCTTCACTTTTTTAATCATGTCTATCAAGATTTATTTTGAGCATATCAGGAGATAAATTGCATTCTAGACACTATTTTTTTTCCTTTAGGTAATTGTCATTCTAGTCTTCTTCTCCCTGTAGCATAGCCCAAACAAGATAGCTCTTTTATTAGTTCCTGCCAAGGGAACTATTGCGGAGGCTTCAGATGGTAATTAGTGATTAATTCATGTTGAACTGGTCAATTAGAATGCATTTTTTTAGGGATTTATTAAACAGTGGGTAATCCAAGGTGTAAATGTGCTTGGAAGTTAACTTGTTTGAAATTTGGTGGCCTGTTATTGATCTCGATTAATGGCTGCATAAGATTTTAATTTCACAAGGCAAGAGAGCATGTAGTTCCCAAGGGGCTTGGGGATTTTCAGTGCCATGCTATAGATTTTCCCCTAACAGTTGGTGATTAGGGTTTTACTTATGTTAACAAGTGTCTGCATGCACAGAGAAAACATGGCTAGTCTACAGGACTGGTTACCATAGTCAATGATGAGGGCATTCAAATATACTTTTGGAAAACATTCTCTTCAAGTTACATTTGTAGCAAGCTTCACTTTATATGAAATGATACGTTTTGCAGGTTGCCCTTGCAGAACTGGAAGCTTTCCTCTTATCATTCCTCTTATCACATCGCACAATTTTAGATGTAGTCATTGTGTCATAAGTTATTAGTTATCTTAAAATTCATAGGTTCCATAGTATGAAAAAATCTTAATTTTATCTTATCAATTTATATTTCTGTTTCGGTGTAGTTATATGAATCGTACTCCACTTGTTTAGCTAAATAAAATTAAGATTTGCCATTTGTTGTTTGTTGTGGTTTTGTGGTGGATAATGTTCAGGTTTTCGGATGAAGAAGCGGGTTAAATATCGTTAGCATATGTGGTGAGATAAACTGGAAGCCATTTAGATGAACAAGATGTTATCAACTTCGTTGCTTCACAGGTAACATAATATAAAGACTTAATAAAAAATTTAACACCTCCTATAAGATGTACATGCTAGCTTGTGATACATTTTGCTTGGTTTTATCTTTGATGATCAGAGATATTTTTGTTGTTCTGCACTATAATTATTGTTTCTTTTGTCCAGTTTTTGCTAAGTGTAGCATCTTCCCTTTTCTATGATTTTTTTTTAATGAGTCCTCTAGGGACAATTACTTTTATTAAATACACATTTCAAATACGGAATTCCCGTTCAAATTTGGTGTTTCACTAACTTTTCTTACAATTTTTCAATAGGCAAATACTGAACTTTCATTCTTCCCTGATCTGAGTGTTGGCCATCACTATATACTCTAAGACAAAAAGCCAAGCACATAGTTACACCCCCTAACAAACCTGAGTTATTAAGTAAACAATGAGAACATCATTTACATGATAGAACAAGGGGATCATTGAATGAGTAGACATTTTAATTTAGTGATCCTACCATAGGTTGTCTGATTCCTCTTTCCACAATATATTAGTAATTAAAGTTAGCAAGACAAATTTGGTCATTACCATAAACTTAATGCTATGAATGAAATTGCTCAATCTTCCCTGATGTGAGTGCTAACTGTCACTATACTTTAGAAACAGAGTGGCAAGCATATATTCACACGCCTATCCCACTGAGGTTACTGTTACTTCTGTAGCATCCATTTTCCCATCACTCCCATATTGTATTAGTATAACAACTTAAGCTAAAGAATCTAGATTAATGAAAAATGCATAATGATGAATTTCCTTGTAGATCGTCTTAAACACTCTATTTCTCGCTCTATCAAGGTAAATTTAGTAATAAGTTGAACATATTATAGCAGCATCCATGGTAAAGAGTACGCAATTCTGAATTTCAAAAGCATTCCTATGGAAAGAAAAGGATGACAAGGTTACATGGGGCGATATCCCCTGGATAAGCATTCTGTATAAGTATAAACCCATCATTCCACTGTTGCAGCATACCAAATAATAAGACAGACTTAGCCTATAATGGACATGCAGCAACCTCCTTGAGTTTAAGGATCAGACCTTTTGTTACTAGTCCAAACTCTCTTAGTCTTTTCCTCATACAAAACAATGGTATTAGAGTCATCTTTTACTGGGCTTATGAATAAGCATTGTGTCTAAGTCTTACATAGGTTTATAACTATTATATTATGTGTTACAATTATATCATTGGATTATACGTATTTTTGTGTACACTAGAAATGTTATTTCCAGTAAGTTTTGTAGAAAAGTCATATTGTAGCCCGTGCCATAAGAGACCATATTGAAGTCTATGCTGAGTAGTGGGCAGTGGTACTAAAGGCTGACTACCCTCCTTTGGCTTACTACATGAACGCTACAAATGTTTGGTTAACAATGGCCATAATGACTTGGTTAAAATTCTACTATGTTTCTCATGCAACATTTCCTTCCTCAATAGTATTTATGCCTAAGGCTTTATCACTAAATAGTGTCTACTCCCCAAGAAGTGTTATTTCCATGGAACTTTCTGCAGAAACCCCACAAATTCCATGTGGTCTATGCCACATAAATCCCTTGAAACGAAGTTACACTTACAAGGGGCTTCTACATTTCCTGCTTCCTTCTAATCATATCATATTGTACTATAGTCTGTGATTCCTTGCATTTATGAACATATATCGCATACGCCCTAGGCAAGCTAAACACAAATCTTGTCAATCACTTCTCATCTCAGGAATGTCGTTTGATGAAACAACTTGAAGCATTTTCTTGTTTCTTTGTGATAGGGCATTATTCAGTGTATCCTTCATACTCTTTACCTTTTTCAATTCATTTTGGTTTATCTCTGCTTCATTGATTTCTTTTGGGTTTACATGTGACACATGAACAGAGATGCACAGAGTTCCCCATCTCCATTTTCAACCCAAAAACATGATGTATAAAACCAGTCCTACCACCCAAAGGGCCTCTTAATTGAGAAGCCTGTAATTTCTTTAAAAAGAAAAACACTCGACTTATTTATGAGAACTAGGTCCTTTATATGACTAAGATTTTTCCCAACACCATTTTTAAACTTTGTGATGTTTTATTCGCATAATATTCATGTAGCTAAACAATGGGTAACACATATACATACGGATAAACTGTAAGGTACCCAAAGCCAGAAACATAAATGCAAAAAGTATTTGAACTTAGGGCGTTTCAGATACCCCATCTATCAAGACCAACTCTAGGAGGAGTTAGCTTCCATCTTTTAGGAACATGACTACGAATTCAATTCTTGGATACATTAATTAAATGTATTCATTTACCTGTCCAAGGGGATTACATAAACAACCTATCCATTATTCATAATTATGTTTGTGACTACATTTCATTAATGACAAAGGTACAATTAAAAGATAACTCTCAGCACATTCCCTTACTAAAGATGCCATACTGCATCACGAAGATGCAAACCCGGTCCGTACTAGGCTATGCTCATTCAACAAAAAGTAGATTCCTTACCATACCTTACTATGTTTACTATACTTTATGAAGAATGACTGGTTTCTATCCACAGTTTTCCAATTAGTGCAAAATGACACTCAAACAAACATTTGAGTTTTTGTATGGACTAATATCCGCTTTAAACTAGTATGATGAGGGGTGGAATCATATATATATTTTCTTAGTTCTGGAAGTAAAGTTATCGCCTTTGGCAATATTTTTCAAATCTTTGCTACCAACTTACCTATATATAACTAAATAAATTGTTAAGGAATCAGGTGTTATATTTTCCTAATGCTAGAAATAAAATTACAACCTTTGGCAATGTACTCCTAAACTTTTCCACCAACCTACTTGTAACTAAGTAAATTGTTAAGTAAAAGAAGACATAGGCATAAATGGTAAGTAAACTATCTGAGCATGACATCCTAACATGATCATTTAATGAATGCTTGAAATCTTTGATAAATTTACCGCTTTCTACTTCATGAGAACATTTCAATAACTATGTAAGAACAATTGATTGCTCCAATCTCAATAGTTGTCAAATCATGCACTTAACTTTCAGTTTCTTACTCATCTTAGATTTCTCCATAGTTTTGATATCTTTTATTAGGAGAAAAATATGGAAGTTGACTTGTGTTGTTGCACATGCATGCATGCACTTCGGGTGAGCTCCAACCTTGAGGAGAAAAGTAAAGCAGATACTTTCACTGCATCCTTCCAGCTTCTCTTATATCTGCAGGTATTTTAATAAGCATTTTTTAAGTCATTTGCGTGCATACATTTCATTAGTATTATATAACTATTTGTTATGGTTGTCCTCCCATGGTTTTAGTGAAATTTATTCTTTTGGAATATTTACGTTGCTAGATCATTTTTGTTCGTTTTATTCTATTTTTAATACAATTATGTTAGTAACAATAACTAATATTAGCTATGGGGTCGCTACAATGAACTATGCAGCCTTATATCATTGAACAAGCAATCAATAGTCGGGAAAAATCAACAAAAGAATGGTGTTTATCATCAAAGTTAAGTGGAAAGGGTAAGTGAATTTGTATTTGATTTTTTTAATTCATGTTCAACTATATTTTATATATTTATGCAAAATGTATAATAACAGGAAAACTCATAATTTTTTATTGGCTATGCAAAATGTTATCTATTTCAACAAACCATAATGAAGAATTACAAGCATTCATAAAATCAAATGTATTGTGTCAAGAATTAACACTTTTGAGTTTTATGGATGATGAATCATATTGGTATGGATGGGGAGTTCAATTTGAAAAAGGTAATTGTATTAATGGGAAGATTAAAATTAAAATTGAAGCATGGACATGGTACTCTAATGTGTTTGAGAGTGACAATCAGATGGAGTTACTAAATTGATGGGGAGCCAATGGGGCGAGCTGGGGCGAGACTAGTCCCCCTAGGATCCGCGCAATCGCCCACTAACCACACGGATCAGATAAGCTCGGGCCTTGAGGTCGACCTCGGGACCTATATGGGATGAACCCAAAGCCCTTAACCGACTACGCTGCCCCTGCAAGCTGGCCTCATTGTTATCCACAGCTTGTGCTTTCTTGTACATACGCCTCTAAGATTTATGGTCGACCAGTTATTGACATTATGGGTTACCATGTGATTGAACATGTCACACAAACATTCCCTACCAATAGGTTGATTATGGATTATATCGAGGTATTCATTGCAAGATATAGAATAGAGAAACCAAAAATATTTTGAAGGACAAGGAGAAGGGCATTGAAGAAAACTTCTAAGACTTCTCAAATTTGAAAGTTACATATCAACAAACATATGTTTTACTATTTTGGATGATCTTCATGATAAACCTGACATGTGTAAATATGTTAATTGTAATTTTGTTATTAACTAATAATTTTGAATCTTCACTATTGTAAATTTGCTCAAATTATTTATGTGCTTTATGTGGTTCATTCTCTTGCATTAATTTTAAGTCTACTTTTAATGGTAAGTACTATTGGTTCAGAAAAAACAAATGTTTTTTCAGTAGAATGTGATTAGGTCCTAGTGTGCTAGAGGGGATTGTAAGATTTTTACTATTCTATATTCAGATTTGAAGCTAAGCGTTTAGAATATTTAGTTGAAGCAAGAAAAGGAGAGGCACCAAAATTTTGCATAGCCAAAACTAAAAATATATAAAGAGTGCAAACAAGCACATAATCCTCTTAGTTTTTTTCTAAAAAACCTCAACATAGCTCATGATCCTACACAACTAATGGTGCAAATCAAATATAACTTGCAAAGCTTAAGCAACAACTAAGAAACCATTGGAAAGAAATGAACACATTAAGTGAAACATCTTGAATAGATTCATATGGGACAAGCGGTGCCTCCTAGATTATGCATATCAGGAATCTTTAATATAACTTGATGATGTAAGGTTGCTTGATTGTAGAGCACATTACAATACGAAGCTTGCCAAAGTTTCATAGCTTTCATGGCCACATTCAAAATCATGTTTGATCTATTGATGAGAACACTGTTTGAAGAACATGTTTATAGAGAATAAAGAATGCTTATGCACCCCAAATAATTTTGGTAGTATATCAAATGTCCAAAATAAGAACCAACAATGCAAGAAAGTACCTTTCACTTGGAACATAGATTTGTTGTGTTTTGTACTCATTACTCGATAGAGTAAAATCTTCAAAAAAGAAAATCATAAGATATTCATATTTTTAGACTTTTGCATCCTTCTCTCTAATAGTCAAGATTAATCGCACACACAAAATACAAGACAACATATAGATTCAACACATTCAAAGAGGAAACATTGTCTAAACTTGAAAAAAAGGTACATTAGACATGATACTTTAATTGATATGTATAAGACATATTATAAACTTTGAAAACTAAAAAAACATGTACAACTTACTCCAAATTTGAAGGAAAGAGGAAGATAACTAGAATGAGAACCTGGACAAGCAAAACAAGATAATACCTCTACAATGCAACTGAGAATTGTGACTCGAATTACTAGCTTGATCACTTCCTGGAGCAGTTTTGTTTTCCTCCTTCATTAGCCTAAGTTAAGTCGTTGGTTTCCAGGGTTATCTAACTAAAGTCGTGGGGTTCTGAAGTTTCTTAA
>VDFB02023885.1:0-19959 GCA_007258455.2 Sequoia sempervirens | reverse complement strand
TGTTTATGAGAACGCCACCCTGTTCTACCAAAAGTGTGGCAAACAGGGCCATGTTGTTTCTGACTGCAAGAAGATTGTTAGAAAGGATGCTCTGCTGAAGGATAAAAATCCTTCCAGCCCTTCAATGTTACAGGACAAACTGCTTGACCCAAACACTAGCGGGGTTGGTGAGTCATTGATTTCAGGTGATTTACATGATTACCCCTTCACTGATGGCTTGAATGAACTGCTGAAATCCCCTATTTCAGGGGAAAAGTTGGAGACTAACTCATAGATAAGCGGCTCCAAAGGCCAGAAGTGGGTGATGTCTCTCCACTTGTGGATAATGTTTTGGTGTCGGGCTCTCATGATCTTCAGGGGAAGGAAACATCTGGGTCCTCTCTTGTGTCTGATATGTGTCTAGATTATGTCAAGAAGTTGGATGTTGATGGTGCTGACAATCCTGGATGTGAGACCTTGGTGGACGCTTCGGCCATCTCTCAGTGTTTAGAGGGCACCTTGTTATCCACCCCCTCTTCTCAACTGGCCACTACTGATGACTGTTCTGGGGAGGTAACTAAGTCTATTATTCTCTCCTCAACCTCTAAATCATGTCCTCTGAAAGCCCAGTTGGAGTGTGATTTTTTGGAAGACTGGAAAAACACAAAAAGGAAAATGAGGAACAAGAAAGTGGATATTGGAATGGAAAGTAGAGTTGGAAGACCTTCAAAGAGATTTTCTAGGCACAAAGCCACGACCAGGGACATTTCCAGCGGAAGGCAATCTACCCTTGATTTAGCTCACAGAGGTAAGAAATGAATTTCCTATCTTGGAACATGAGAGGACTAAATAGTACTATAAAACAATGTTCCTTAAGGAAATATGTTGTTGATATGAAGATTGATATTCTATTACTCCAGGAAGTCAAAATGACCTACCAGACATTTTCCTCTACTACCAACAAAATATGGTTAGGATCTGCCTTCTTTTATAGCGAGGCAGATGGTGCTTCGGGAGGTGTTGCCACCTTGTGGAATCCTACTAAAGTTTTGGGTGAAGCCATTGCTTTTTCTCAAAATTACCTTGTTGTGACTTTTAAAGCTGATAATCTCACCTGGAATTTGTTTAATATCTATGCGCCAAATTCTAGAGGTGGAAGAAAGAAGATGTGGGAGGAAGTGTCATCCTTAATATTAAGTAACAACAATGTGTGGTATATGGTGGCTGGTGATTTCAATTGGCCCCTTTTCCTTTGGAGAAGCTGGGGGGCCTAGTGGACTATAGTGATAGTATGAAGGATCTGGCTTAATTCATTAACATTTCTGGATTGTTTGACTTGGAGTTAAAGGGAAATACTTTCACATGGTCGAACAATAGAAAGGGCATTCAACTCATTCAGGTTCAGTTGGATAGGGTCCTTGTCTCGGCTGGTTGGGACCTTGGATGTAATGCCTCCCTTGCCTCCCTCCCCAGGACTGTCTTTGACCATAATCCTATCATCCTCCAGTGGTCGGACAAACCGTTTTTGGGCCCACACCCTTTTAGATTTGAGATAATGTGGATGTCTAACCAAGATTTTAGAAAATTCGTTGAGACTTGGTGGAGCCACCCTGTTCAAGGCTCGACAATGTATAGAATATCCCAAAAACTGGAGCTTATTAGAAAAGAAGCCAAAGGTTGGTCCAAGGTGACTTTTGGTGACTTCTTCAAAACTAAGAAGATGATCAAGGACAAGTTTGAGGGGTTCCAAAAGCTTATGGCCTCAGGCCATTCTCAGCAACCTGTTCATGTGGAAGAAGAAAACTGGAGGAAAAAGTGGAAGGATATGTTAAGTAAAGAAGAAATATACTGGAAGCAGAGATCAAGGGTCCAATGGCTAAAGGAGGGTGACATGAACTCTTCCTTTTTCCATAGAATGACCAGCAGACATAAGAAAAGGAATACTATCAAGTGTTTGATGAATGATGCTAATCAAGAAGTTGAGGCTGGAAAAATTGGTGAGGTTGTTGAACAGTATTATAGACAGATTTACTCTGATACTGGTAATTCCCCCTCTAATGAGCTTTAGGTGAGGCTCCTGGGACACCTCCTACATGGTATTAGCGAGCATGATAATCTTCAACTTTATGCCCCTGTGACCGAGGAAGAGGTTCGGACTGCAATTTTTGCTATGGGAGCCTATAAAACTCTAGGTCCAGATGGTTTCCCCATGGCCTTCTTTCAAGAATATTGGGACATTGTCAGCTACAATGTTACCATGGCTATGAAAGATTTCTTTAGGACTGGTAAATTGCTAAAGAAATTAAACAATACTTTTATTGTGCCTATTCCTAAAGTGCAAGATCCTAAGCACATGATTGACTTCAAACCTATAAGTCTTTGTAACACTGTTTACAAGATTTTCTCCAAAGTCCTTGTTAACCGATTGAAGCCTTTATTAGAAAAAATTATCAGTAGATGTCAGAATGGGTTTGTGCTAGGAAGAAAAATCTTAGATGCTGCTATTATAACTCATGAAATAATTCATTCTATGGAGAAAAGCAAGAACCAAGGTATGGATTTTAAACTTGATATTTCCAAAGCCTATGATAGGGTTAGATGGAAGTTTTTGTATTCAGTCCTTGCTAAGTTTGGCTTTAATGATAGAGTGATTGGGATCATTAGAGAATGTGTGGAATCTGTTCAGTATTCAGTGCTGGTCAATGGGATCCCCTAGGGTTTCTTTAAGGCAGGAAAAGGGCTTAGACAAGGGGACCCCCTGTCTCCCTACCTATTCATTATGGTGGCTGAGGTTCTAGGTAGGAACTTTCTATCCTTGCTCAACTCAGGGAAAATTCAGGGGATTAGAGTTGCCTCCTCCCTCCCCCCCTCTGTTCTCCAACAGTTTGTTGATGATATGTTTCTTTTTGGAAAGTCCTATGTGATTGAAGCCAGAGAATGGAAAGGCCTCCTTTAGGACTATGCTTGTGTTTCTGGTCAATGTATAAATTATAACAAAACAGTGTCTATTTCTTCAACACTAAAGCTGATCTCCAAGCTAAGATTTTATCCATCCTGGGTTGTCTCAGTGCTTCCCTTCTAGGAGTTTACCTGGGCCTACCATTTACTGTTAAGGAGGTATCTCATAACTTTTGGAATAGTATCATGGAAAGAATGCAAAAGAAGCTTGTTGGCTAGAAAGGTCAACTCCTTAGTAATGCTGGTAAACTCCAACTTCTTAAGGCCTCCCTTCAAGGAATTTTAGTCTACTTTATTTCTCTCTTTAGGATTTCAGGGTCCATGGCTGAAAAGTTGGAAAGAATTCAAAGATCCTTTCTCTAGACAGGATTGGAGGAGAAGAAAATACTAGCCCTGGTGAATTGGGACACTGTTTGTCACCCCAAATGTCAAGGAGGCCTAGGAATTAGGAAGATTACTAACCTGAACAAATCCCTTATTGCCAAGATTGGCTGGAGTTTGGTACAGGAAAGGGCTGAATGGTGCAGAATAATGAAGGTTAAATATCTCAATCAGAGACATTTTTTTAGAGCTTTGGACCTAGTTGGTCTCCCTCAGGGCTCCAAAATTTGGAACAACATCCTTAAGAGTAGAACCCTTTTCATGGAAGGGGTCAGATGGAAAATTGGTAATGGGAGAGCAATTAGGTTCTGGGAGGACAGCTAGATTGGGAGTAGACCCCTTGCTAACAGTCATTTTAATATATTAAGAGAACATGCTAAAGACCTCATTGGTACTTATATCACTGATTATACCTCACCTAGAGCTAGATGGAAAAATCTTGAGTTGTCTTTCTTACATTGGCCTAACCTTCTACCAAAGGTAGTAGAGCTCCAAGAAATTTTTAATACAGTTAGACTCCCTCTATTTCCCAAGGAGGATAGAATTTTCTAGAAAAAGAACCACTCTGGGGAGTTCACTGTTAAGTCGGCCTATCAACTGCCACTCAAGTTTGGTGGTGACGAGCAATGCTGGAAGAAGGTGTGGATCCATCAGCTAATCCCTAAAATAAATTTCTTTTGGTGGACGTCTATCCATGGAAAATTTTTAACCATTTATAACCTTGTCAAGAGGGGCTTTCAATTCCCTAATTGGTGTACTCTTTGCAGAAGGGAAGAAGAAACCATCTCCCATCTTTTTATCCACTGCTAGTTTGATGCTCAGGTTTGGCAGAATGTCTTACAAAGGCTGAACATCTCTTGGGTTTTTTATAAAGATATTCACCAATTCATCTTAAACTGGAAATGCCCCTCCAATCATCCTTTAATCAAACTACTTTGGCAACTTATTCCACCCCACATTTCCTGGTGCCTGTGGAAGGAAAGGAATAATAGGATTTTCAGAGAAACGGAGAGCAATGTGGAAGGTCTGCTGATAATCCTTAATAAGCTTCTCCTGGATAACATTTCAACTTGTAAATGGAAGACGCCTAGTAACCCCCCGACTGCTTGGGATAGAAGCATAGCTACCATTTGGAATTTTCCTAGTGAGTTTCAGAGATTTGATAATTCCAAAATGATCATAAGGAAGCATACCAGGTGGAGAACCCCTAAGCCGCCCTGGGTTAAGCTTAATTTTGATGGGGCAGCTAGGGGAGGGATGACAGTTGGAGGAGGTATTATTAGGGATCATACTGGCTGCCTAGTGGCTACCTATGCTGGGAGATTGAATGATCATACTAGCAACCAGGCTGAAGGCATGACTCTCCTTTGGGGTCTTAAGATTGCGCTGTCACTCGGCATCAAGACCATGGAAATAGAAGGTGACTTAATGCTAATTGTGGAAGTTGCTAAAGGAAAGATGAAGGTGGGTTGGTCTCTAAAGGGTATTATGGAGGACATTTTCTCTCTCCTAAATGGTCTTCATGACTTTTCTATTCACCATGTCTTTAGAGAGGGGAATGTGATTGCTAACAGCATGGTGGCAGTGGGTCTTCATATTGAAGGGCTTCAGTGTTGGCGAAAAGTGGATTTTTTGCCACCCTTAGCCCTGGTATATTTTAAGGATGATCTCAAACACCTAAATGTTGAGTCTTAGAAGGTGCTTGTTTATTTTAGCTAGGATCCTACTAACTTTGGTTAGTTATTTTGGCGGGAGCATGACTTTGAATATTTGGCTGCATTGTGAGGTGATGGATATCATGTGTTTGTCTAACGGCATGTATGACATCTTGAGGGCCGATGGTATGGTGAATCCTTCTACCCCTATGGACTGGTGGAGTCATCATTTTTTGAACCTCCTAACTTTTTGTGTTGAACTTTTTAAGTTAGTGGATTTTATGAGATTTTTTGAGACGGCTAAGTATTACGCTGATATCATGTCCTTACGTCCTGAGAGTGATTCGCACGAGGGAGTTGCTACCTTTGCGTGGATTGCGAGATGTGGCATTTATTGCCTTCATTTTCACCTTTTTTGGTCACATTTCGCTGGCCTTTTCCCTTTCGATGCTTCTAGATTTGTTTACTAGCTCTTGTGCCCTGTTTTTTCTGTTTTGGTGGCTCGTGAATTTAGTGTGGGCTCTATGGGTGGAGACAGAGTGCGTGTGGAGCCAGGTAGGTGTGACGAGTGGAAGGCAGATGCCATGGTTTGGCACATTTGCAAAGGTGGAATTACCTAGTATATGGAGGCTATGATTGGCCATGATGAGGGCTTGTCGACTAAGTTTGTCACCTCCTGGAATGATGGTAGGGTTACCATCGGTGGCATTTCCTTTGAAGTCTCTGAGGAGGTTATTTAGAGAGTTACGGGGCTTCTGAATAATGGTTGAACTTGGCAGAAAACTACGAAGGTTCCAGACCAGATTAGTCTGAACTAGTTCTTTTGCGGCGAGGAGAAACCTGTCAAGTTGAGGGGTGGCTTTGTCCGTGAGGTGTTGCCGAAGCTGTGGGATAGAGTTTGTATGGTGATCATGAAGTACTTCACGCTGGAAGGAAGGTATGGGGTCTACTACTATTACCACTTTAATTTCCTAAACTACCTTAGGAACCACCAGCATATCTCCATTCCTTTTTCTTGTTTCATGCTCTTGAAATTACTGTGGCAGAATTCAATGAAGCCTCAATTTTTGGAAAAAATTATACTATCCTGCACCAAGGCCTTATGTCCAGGCTCTATCATTTCCATATGGCCCTTTGCCCTGCCCAACCTATCATTGTGCAAGAAGTCCCATCTCTCCCTGCTCTTGATGAAACCCCGATTTCCTCTACCCCCCTTCTGCTAGTATTCTGGATACGCCAGGCTCGAGTAAGAAAAAAATCCTAAAAAAACCTGGTTTGAAAGCCCTTCCCCATGGTATGTCCCTTACCAAGAGCCTAGGGGATGCAAGTAAAGAAATGAAGGGTCCTGCCTCCACCCTGTGACCTAAGGCTAAAGCCTCTAAGAAAACTAAGTTATGCCTTCATCACATTGACTCTGACATCGAAATTATTGATAAATCCAACACCCCCCGTAGATCTCATAGACTGGTCCTTAAGCAGGACAAGGTGGGAAGTCTTAAGGAGGCCTCAGATTCAGAGAATGAGAATGGGAGTGACGGTGAAAGCCAGGAGAAAAAGGTGGCGGGTGGGGATGACCAGTCTGTCTCGGTGAACAATGTGTCCCATGTGTCTGAAAGCCTGAAGAAGGGCCCTACCAGTTCCAATGTGATGGAAATTAATCCCCAGACCTTTAATACTGATAAGGGAAAATCCCCCTTGCAGGAAAATCCCAATGAAAAAGAGATGGCTTGGGAAGAAGTTGGCAAGCTGAAGGGGAGAATGGAGAGATTGGAAAAAAAGATTCAAGAGGTGTCGCACTTTGCCCTCAAAATCATGCACAGGTCGGCTACCAGTCTATGCTTGCTGCGGAAGGACAAGTCTACGGCTGATGACGAAGATGATGCTAGTTTTAAGAAGCTGCTTGAGTTCCTCACAGCGGATTGGGTGACTGCTATCCAAGATAAACCTTGCAGGGAGGAAAATTTTTAGGCCTTTGGGTCCTTTTGTATTTCATTTTCTCTATGACTATTTATTTGTTAATGTTGTTTCTCTGGTTTGACCCTTGGGGGTCTTTGGATTCATTTACTACGTATCATGCTTGCATGATGGACTATGTTTTTTACTGTTGTTTTTTAGTTTTTGATAGGACTTGTTGTGGGTGATAGCTCGGTGTTCTTGGCTGTCACTGTGATTTTAATGTGCTTACTCTAGATGGCCTTTGGTGCCTTGTTATGATGGGACAACACCCTTGTTTTTGCTGCTTTTTATATCAAAAACATTCCTACAATGTTGCAACAACTCATATCTTTCATTTAGATTTATTCAAATACTTCTAAATCTTATTTTTTTATTAATTACTAAATCAACTTAAGGATATGGTTAAGGAAGATTCCAAATATTTCATTGAAACCCATTTTACCTTCTCTCAAATTGAAAAGGACGTTGTCACAAATATAAAGAACATCAATATAGTAATTGTATAAATAAAAACATACAAAATAAAACAACACTACATATACTAATGTTCCAACTCTACATACACATTAACTATTCTCCAACAACAACAATCCAACCCTACTAAAAATATCTAAATTCCTCTCTACCTATTTTTATTTCACTTTTATATATTCAAGATACTCATTTAATTCAAAATATAATTTAAATCTCATACATTCAAAAATATAATCATCAAAAATATAATCATTTAGTTAGATTCAAAGGAACTTTATTTTCTCTTTTCAACTAAAAGATAAAAGATCACAAGTGGCACACCTACTACAAATACTTCTGTTGTAGTAGTTATGAGTCTCCCCACTTTTAATGTCCATCACTTAATATGCATCCTTGACATCAACTATTATCTCAGATTTCAATTCACTAAATTAAATAGTCCAAAGACTGACCGAGGAGGAGATACATGGTAATATTCTAATTAAATCTCCCTAGATTTGAGCTTGCTTGCAAATTGCAAACACCCATGACACTAAAGCATTTTCCAAGTGATATCACCAAAATGCCATGCTCCTTCCCATAGTACTATACCATTCTCAAAACTTTCAAAGTAGCATTGATTCTTCCTTGTGACTCAGCTCACTTACCCTTAGTAACTTTGAAATTAAAACCTTAATTGTGAATGAATCACTTCATAATAATTACATTTAGATTATGTTTAAAAGTGTGAACTATTGGAATTTCTTAAAAGTTATCTATTTTGATAGTACATTTCATTATAGAACTTTTTCATAGTAAAATATAAAAGTAACAAATTATGGTATGTTATATCGATGAGCAATAAAATATGATATATAACATACAATTATCATGACTTATATACAATTATAAAACCTTTTTAAAGAGATCTTGTTAACATCTCGATAAAAATATGTTGGTATATCATCATATCTGATATCGTAAATGTAAAATCCAAAATTTAAACGAAAACGAAATTGTTATAAAATTTCGTTACATACATGCAATCTATTTACAGTAATCCTGCAAGCATTCCCCATGGTGGAGATACAATGAACTAGAAATGAGGATCCAAAACAGTTGAAGGTTTTCTTCTTTGAAGAAGACCACCTAACACCCATCTGGTTGGATCAGAGACGCCATTAGGGAGACAGAGTTTGAGAAATACTTTTCATTTTTCTTCCCCAAAAATGATCATGAAATACTTTTTAAGAAGAATAAAAAAGAGACACAGAAAATTGGAGAAAGTGTAGGGACCAAACCCCACTCACTCGTATGGTAAACGTATAGTCAGTAGCACGCGTTCAATGATGGCAGTGTTCAGGCCAAAGAGATAACTATGGACCATCATAGCCTTTATTTGATATGTAAATTTTATTATGATATATGTGTCACAGGCCTTCTGCTTCCATTAAGTAACGGCGTCAGATTTCCATATTCTGTCTTTATAGTCAGAATTTGATAATTAGGGCATGTGGGTTTCATAAAACTAACCATAAATATATAGAAGATGATAATACAGCTAGTGTTGGAGCTGTCAAATGGATGTTTTTCATGTTTCTGCCATGTCTGAGCACAGGACAAAACCAGCACTCCCATCTGTCATCACAGCCCTCCAAAGTTGTCATGTATTGAAAGTAATCATTTGTGGGGACTGAAAAAGAGTTCTGTAACAAACCAGCCATGTCATGGTGGCTGACATGGGCTGACGGTATGTTTTTCAATATTCTCTGATCATTTATGAAGTTCAACTCATTGAAGGTCTTAGCCATTAAAATGGTAGATTGAGATGTTTTTAGGGGAATTTTTCAGTTGGGCTAATTGATTTTCTTTGAAAATTTTGTATATCAATTATCAATCTTGATTAGTGCTAATCTTACTTGGAATACATGGTAAAATCTAGTCAAAAAGTTTAAGTAATCTCTTTATGATTATCTTTTTTAATTTTCTTTTCTTCTAATTAATCATTTGAAAAAAACACTAAAAAGGAATCAAATCTTGGGTGGCTATGCCCTTCATTCAAAACCATCATAATGGATTGTTTCTTTTTGGTATGAAATAGAATGTCATTGTTCGGATCATCTTTTTTAAGAATATAATCATGTTTTACAATCATATAACAGTTTCAACAGAAGTTCTAATCAGTAAGATTTTTTATTATAGAAAATTCTAGATGGATTATGTTATGTATACTGTGAATATATATTAAAATTTGATTAGTATTAAAATAAAAAAGTATTTATTAGTTATCTTTATGTTTGAGAACATTAGATTATCTTTATAAATATGTATTTGTTAAGATACCTTACATAAGTATGATTAACTTTCACATTATATTATTAACTACTTATTACTCCATGTTAAACACATATCTTGATCAAGACTTACATATGGATGCCTCATCATTGCAAAGAAAATATATATATTATTGTACTAAAATTTACTATTCTCTAGGTCTTTTTGGTCATGGTAGCATGGTAGTGTTGTGCCCATTATTAATTTCTCTTTTACATGTTATCTTTTGTCTTATAACAATACTTATTTGTATAAATTATCAAAATTCTACTATTAATGATCATGTGCATCTAATTTTAAAATAGATACATTCACCTTCTTTCTCCTCTTCTCATAGATTCATCTTTCTTGTATTTTCTTATGACCAATTTAAATCCGCCTATTTCGCTTAAGTTATTCATATGCATCCAAAAAATGTAGGTTTTTCTTGTTGTCATCCGATTTAAACTAAATTACTTATGCCTTTAAAACACACATACCAATGCTAATGAAAATTTCAATAAGGACCCACATAATTAGTAAGATTTGTGTCATGTAAGATTCTATGTGGATTATATTAAATGTCTATTATGTCAATTGTGACCACACTATTTTGGGTGAACCCACATAGTGTATTCCACTTGTGGGATATTGAAATTTTGTATGGGACATGAGAAGAAATTAGGAAAACACCTTTTAAAGAAGGATTTTCTTTGAATGAAGGTGTCATAATTGGAAGGTCATATAGAAATAACATTTTAATAAAGACGGATCTTTATTTGAATGTATTTTTTTTATCTTTTCATACTACTAATAGAACAACTTGTGACCTTCAAAAAAAAACATTTTTACTATTTTTAAAAAGTATACTGTTGAATGTTTATCTTTTTCAAGCAATTTATCTTCATTGAAAATTCTAGCATTTTTTATCACAAAAAATAAAAATAAAAAAAATTTTGACCAATTGGATGAGACTAGGTGGATGAAGACCAAGTGGATTCATAGTGACATGTGGCCTTCAAATAGAAGTCAACTTTCTAACATGGAAAGGTTTGATGGGGGTTATAAGGAACAATTTAAATCTGCTCTTCTTTTTTTAGGTTGGACAGAAACCTAAAATACCTAATCTATGTATTTCCTTTTGAATTTGATTTCTACTTGATAAAAGTGTAAACCCTAAACTATGCATTATCAATTAATTTATATTTGATAAAATTACAAACCCTAAACGGGTATGTGCAGGATCATCATGGAAAAAACAAGCCTTTAAGTGGCAAAAAATTTAGAAAAATCAGAGTTAGGCAACTTGACATAAAAATTTGAATAAGTTATCTATATTATTTCAAAAATATGTAAGAATAGAATCTGTAGCAAATTGAATGTAGTTTCTAAACTACTAGGTTTATTTATTTATTTTAAATCTATTTGGTGAAAATTTGAAATTTCAATGCAAAGAGTACTTAAATTTTAGGGAAAAAATAAGTAGGTGTCTGTCTGACCACCCTAACCACAATAAAATGATAATATTTTTCTATAATATTTTAGAAATAAGTAGAGGACTCATGTCCAAATGTGATGCATATTTTTTGTAATTTTTCCAAGTAAATAATTAATTATGAATTTTTATTACAACTTTTAAAAAAATATAAAACTTGCATGTCCGACCACCTTAACTTGGTCAAAACTTCATGAAATTCAATTTATATTTTTTAATCCTATAGTATACGAAGCATAGAATGTTATGCATGTTTTGGATTCCAAAAATGTGATACCTTTTGAAAGTTAGAGATGTTTTTCAATCAGCCTATCAATCAGGACTTTAGTTGCAATTCAAATAGAAAATGAATAATAATTATTTATTAAATTAAAAGTAAAGAATAATTTATATTGGTGGAAAGCTAAGAATCTCCTTTAAAAACCCTTTTCATCTCATCAATTTTAGGTAAAAAAAAAGTTGTCAGCCACATACCTTACAAATACCCATCATATCCCCACTTTTTGGCCCATCATGATCTTGCACATACCCAAACTTTGTATTATTAATTATTTTATATTATATTGAATTTGATTTCTATTGGATAAAATCAATAAACCCTAAACCTTAAACACTAGAATATTTTAAAACAATTAATTATCAATATCAAACCTTGTGAATTATAAATATTACATCCTTTAAACTATATTTACATAATCTTATACCCCAAACCCTAACACACACTCTACATCTTAAATATGAAACCTTAAACACTATAAATCCCATTTGTAATGATGAATTTGAAACTAAGAATGTTAATCTCCATTGAGCCCCTAAAACTTGCTTCATAGGAAAAGTGATCTTAGGGTTTAAGTATGATTAGCTACTTTTCACTACAAAATATTATAATTGAGATTGGAAAGGGTATGTGATTGACTTGCAACCTAAAATGTGAGTCAACAAACCTTGGATTTAAATTCTTTAGGGAGGTTTGAAATGTATTTTTGATGAGATGCAATGATGCGACTAGATAGCTATAAAAATTGAATGTTTTATCATGAAAACAAATAATTTGGAATTGATAGACAAATTTGATGACCAAAAAAGCATAGAGTGGATATAGAGGTACTAAACCTATGAATTTGAGCTTGATTTTACTGGACAAGGCCACCTAGGACGCCCTTTTCTGATTTGATCATGTAACTCTATGTTTGTGGCTTCTTCCTTCTGGATCTTTCTGTCAAATCTTCGTCAATTGCCAAGATAATTGTTTTTTTATATCTTGTCAAATTGTAGGGCTTGAATGCATAAACGAGCAAATATTCTTCAATCTTCCTCTGCTTCTTTAGATCTATAAACTATGCATTCAAGGAGAGAGGAAGGGTTGTGCAATATAGGGGTTTTCCTTGGTTGAACCTTGTGTTGGTATTTCTACCTCAACAGTGGAAAAATTGATAATAAAGAGAGCTTATCCTTTTGAGGGATAGTAGATAAATGATAAATGAATGATGAATCAATAATTTGCTACAACTCACCACTTAGATATGATCTCCTTGAAGGACTGAAGTCATGCACATCTCCTCAAGGCTTGATTGCAATTTGGCTTGAATTGATTTGGAGACCTACAAGTGTCAGTAATCACAAAACAAATGATCACAAAGATGAAATAAATACATGAAAACAAGATGAAGGCTTCATGATGAAGAAAAAACTCACAATTCCACTGAAACATAGACTACAAAAGACTTTGTAGATGATTAAATTTAAATCGATAATTTTATTTTTCAATGTCAATCAGTTCTAGATTGCACAACACTAATATACTATTTTCAAAAGTAAATCAAATATCTTTATTTCATCATATTTCATGAAATACACATTACAATTACTCTCATAGCATGGCTCTCATAGCATCACCATGATGTTAGACACAAAGGACAACTAAGAGGGGGTTGAATTGGTTGTACATTAAAACATTCAAACCCTCATTAAGCATTAGCATGAATGTAAACTAGTGAAACATAAACACATTCAAAACCATACACCATAGAACACCAGATTTACGTGGAAAAAACTAATCAAGGAAAAACCATGGTGAGGATTAACTCACATATATATGAACAACACCGATTACAAAAGGCTCAGTACTAGAAGGGATCATTGCTAAGAAGAAAAGAATGGCTCACTACCAAGGGCTCATTTCCCAAAGGACTTACTGTCTAAAATAGAAGATAAGAGAAGAAGATTGTTACAAGGAGGTTCACTACATCAGAGCAATAGGAAGATCCACCATAACTCTACACCATCCTCAACATTTGGCTCACTGCCTCGAAAAACTTTAGGTACACTGAAAATGTAGACACCTTCAACTCATTGCTTCTGGTATCCTTAGGAATTTAAGCTTGCACTTAGATCACAAAACCTTATCACTTTCACATCATTTTACATCACACAACACTCCACACACATCTCCAATAATTAACCTTGCATATATATCAACCTGTTTAATGAACAACACAACTGAGAGAGGGGGTGAATTAGTTGTATCCTATCAAAAAATCAAACCCTCATTAACATTCAAATCCACATGCATTCATTAAACCCTTAATCTATTATGATGAGTTAGCATGAAAAACATAAAACTAAAACTAAAACAAATTTAACACCATGCACAAGAGAACACCAAATTTACATGGAAAACACAAGGAGGGAAAAACCACAGTGAGGATTAGCTCACAATATAAGTGTAGATGTCTAAATTTGGAAACTTAATTTATCCAAATTCATCCCCTTTCGTCTTATTTTCGTTAATTAAGTAATACTCCTATTATTTAATTAATATCTTTAATTCTGCCAAATCCCTAAAGTATTTAATCAATAATACCTTATCTCTTTAATCCTCCTTCCATCAATTGAATTAAATAAATATTCCATTTATTTAATTCCCTTTATGTCACATCCTCCATCATTTTTTATCTTATCCTAATCCTTCTTCTAATCCCATCATTAAGGTGTGCACATGCCTAATCCTTGATTAGGAGGTGTCACATCCTCCAACTTTTGCAAGTTGGCCTCTAATCTCTCTTAGCCACCTAACCCTCCTCTAATCCTTCCAAGGAATATTAAATTCCTTTTTCTCTTCCCCATGTGATCTTTGACTTGTCACATCAAGTAACATGTGAGATCTACCCCTCTTCTAATCCTCATTAATTAATCTAATCAAGTACTTGCATAATCCTAATCACCCCCTTTAGTCAACTCTCCCCATCCCCCAAGGAATTTTTAATTCCTTTGTATTCATCCTAGGCTCCTCTCTTCCCCATGTGAATTTTTAATTCACCTTTTAATTCTCCAATGCACCCTTTAGAATTTAAAACTCTTTCTCTCATCCCCATGAGAATATTTGAGGAATTTTTAATTCCTCACATGTCCTCTCACCCACATGGGGACAAGTACCTCCTTTATGAGGAGATCTTGTCCAATCCCAAGGTACTTTGTACCCCCTCCATGTCATGTCCTTCTCCTTCCACCTCATGTCCACTTCACCTTTTAGGGCTTCATCACATGCCACATGTCAAGATGTGAGGGCTTGTGAGTTCTCAACTCACCTTAGCCCTACATCTTGATATTTGGTGGATCAATCTCAGCCGTCCATTTCCCCTAGGATTTCTCAAAAATCCTATAAATACCCCCTCTTTTCTCTCATTTTAGAGAGATCATTTTGTGTAGCCAAACTCTTGCAGTTTTACTTCTCAATCCAGACTTAGCTATTTTCATGTTTCCAAGCATCATTTGCATCTCACATCACACATCTTGTGCCATCTAAGGAGCATACACATCCAAGATCGAAGGGCCAACCAAAGGATCGACTCAACGCAAGGTATAAAGTTCCATTTCGTGGCTTTGTCTTGTTTTGTTTCCAACTTAGGCTAATCTCGAAGTGTAGGTTGTTTTAGTTGTTTATTTGTGCTCTTTAACTTGTTGCTTGTTTTCTAACACCTATTTCGACCTATCACATTTCTGGCACGCCCGGTGGGACCCACAAACGGGTCTCTTTCTTTCACGTTTGCTGTTTTTTGCATTTTGTAGGTCAGGGTTCTTGAGGTAGAATTTACAGTCTGAGTAAGCCCGGTGGTCCTAATTGATGGCCCGGTGGTCCCTAATTGATCGCGGACCTGTCTAATTCGATTGGTGGTAGTCCCTATTGATGCGGACTGTCCTAATTGATGGCGGTGGTCTAATTGATGCGCCGGACTGTCCTAATTGATGGCTGGTCCTAATTGATGTAAGCGGACTGTCCTAATTCGATTGGCGGTGGTCCTAATTCGGTGGCGTTTGGTCTAGTCGATGCGGACTGTCCTAGTCGATGGCGGGCTGTCAGTCTGATGCAGCCGAACATCCCTAATTCAGTGGCGGGCCTGTCCTAACAAAGTGGCGGACCTGTCCCTACAGAGTGGCGGACCTGTCCTACAGAAGGTAAAAAAAAAAAAATTCAAGTTTTCCCGAATTGTCTTTTGGCAAAATAGGAACATAGCTTAATTAAAGGGGTGTCAATAAACCTTGCTTGGCGTGTTTGGGAAGGCTATTTGACGTATCCAATCCCCTTGCGCCATTTCGCGATCCTGGGTGACGAGAAATCGTAGCTTTCCAAGTCTTTTTGAGTCACCCTTTTTCAATTTCTTAGTGGGACCTGCTTGGGGATTTCATCACCCCAAGGGATGATTCCAACCACGCGTACTGGCGGGGTATATAAAGGGGGGAGAGCGAAAGCTGTACCTCAATCCAACCACATTGTAATTGGCGAAGCATCGGGATGACGTGAAGAGTTGGTCCGAGCCTTTAGTATCTCGCTAAGGTTCCCGACTCACGCTTGTAATGGGTTGGTGTTCACGGTTTGGGCCTCATGTACCGTGCGTATATCGAGGACTCCTTAGCAACCATGTTCATCCTAGAGTAGAAGATTTTGTTGGCCATACCCACTTCTACTAAATCTTAGGGTTGTGTTGTCTGAATTGTCTTTCTCGTGCAAAACCAGTCATTTTCAGTCTAGCCAAATCTATTTAACAATGTTTGCTATATTTTTGGTCCTTTGCCTTTGCCATCCATCAAAACATCAAGCTTAAACTTATCCTTTGGCGGACTTGACCTTATCCTTTGGCGAACCTATTTTCGTGCTGTGGCGGGCCTGTCCCAGTGCAGTGGCGGGCCTGTCCTAATCCGGTGGCGGGCCTGTCCCAGTGCTCTTTCTTCCCGGGGTCGCCATTTCCACACTGTTTATCCGATTGACTCCGTTCAAAGGCAGTTCTTCTCGTTTTTCCGTTCTCTTTCCAACGACATATAACACTTCATACTTTTGAGCAACTTTATCTCCGGTGGCGGACCTGTCCTAATCCGGTGGCGGACCTGTCCCTGTGCAGTGGCGGACCTGTCCCAGTGCAGTGGCGGGCTTGTCCTAATCCGGTGGCGGGCCTATCCCAGTGCTCTTTCTTCCCGGGGCCGCCATTTCTACACCGTTTATCGATTGGCTCCATTCAAAGGCGGTTCTTCGGTTTTCATGCTCTTTCTAATGATATATACCACTTCATACTTTTTGAGAAGTTGTTCGGGGCATTACGCCTCTTCAAAGGCGGTATGCCCTACCATTCTCTCAGTTTACTTTCGTTCGAGGTAAACATTCATCCATTTCACATATCCTTTCATCATTCCAAACTCGTCCTATCGATACGATCATCCATTTACTCGTTCCGAGTAAACGTTCACCCATTTAACACATCCTTTTATCATTCTGAATTCTGGTTCTGTCATTTCGATCATCCGTTTACTCATTCCGAGCAAACATTCATCCATTTAACATATCCTTTCATCATTCTAAACTGTCGTTCTATCGTTCTGATCATTCGTTTACTCGTTCCGAGTAATCGTTCATCCATCCCGATCAATCATTTATTCAATCAAATCATCGTTTTCCCCATCCAAATCCCCTGAACTTTGTCTCGGGTTATTATCCAAATTGACCGAAGTGTCTGATCTGATAGTCATTATCAACATCCTCTTAGGATTGTCATCCATCCTAAGTTAATCATCATCGTCGGCCCAATCAATCCATTTTCAATCTCAAAGTGGATTTGGTGCCGCAATCATCCATTCATCCTTGAATCTGATCAATCAGCATCCTAAGTCGCCTAGGGTAATCTTTGAACAGGGTTTATAGTCCCTTTCGTCATCCTACCCAATCCATCATCCGACCTTTCAATCAAGCAATCCAATCCAATCCAATCCAATTGCATCCCTATCCAATCACCTTTGACCCAATCAATCTACTTCCATCTCGAAGTAGATTCGGTGTCGTAATCATCCTCTGATCATCCAATCCAATTGTCAGAATCAATCCCATTATATCATCCAATCATCCTAATCTGAGCTTTAATCCAATCCCAATCTGAGCTTGTCCTAAATCCCAATTTGGGCTTTTGTCCGATTCCATCCAAAATCTTTCATCCATCATCTTTATCCTTTCATCATCATGAATTCTTATCCTCCATCAATAGTGGTCAAGGGAAACCCTAATTACGTCGACGACGATAACGAAAGTCTTGTTGATCAAGAGGTATACGACATAGATTCCCTTGACACTATCGTTGCTAGTAAGCTTTCTCCACCCACATTCCAAAATCCAATCACCCCATCGAGTTATCCCATCATGTCTTCATCTACGCCTAATCACACTCCTTATGCTACCTTTGACAAGGGATGTCCATCATATACATCATATCCTTCATATACATCGTCCTCTTATCCAACACCTTCATCCTCTTATCCTAGTCTGCCATCACAATACCCTCATCCTAATCCCTCGTCCACATCCTCCTATCTCAATCCTTCATCTGCATATACCCACTACCCCAATCTCCCATACCAATCTACTCACCCTAATCCTACATTCGCACCTTCCTATCCTTATCCTAATCCGACATCCGCAGTTCCCTGTCTCCATCCACCACCTCAATCTTCTCATCCTAATCCACCATCCCCATACCCTTACCACAATTCACCACCCGCCTCCTTCTGTCCTAATTCACCATGTCAATACCCCTATCTTAACCTTTCACCTAATCCCCCATCTATTCCTAGTCCTACATCCAATCCCATTCCCCTATCTAATCCTAGCCCACCAATCCCTAATCCTAGTCCACTAATCCGTAAACCGTCATCCACTCCCACCACGCCATCTCAGCCTAGCGTATCCACGTTTCTCCAAGGACTTATAACAAAGGAAACATCCCCCACTCCACACATTGTAGTCGTGGAACCATGCCATCCCAACCCATCCTCCATGGTCGTTAGTGACGAGAACCTTCTCCATCCAACACCTATCATTGATGATACCATCACATCCTCTGAATCCACTGAACCCCCATCTCCTACCGTCACATTCTCTGAATCCGTTGAACATCCACCTCCTACTCCAAGAGTCATCGAACCTATCAACGACACCCAAATCCAATCCACTTCTTCCACTCCTAGTATCCATTCCCAAGAATATTTTGAATCCTCCATCCTTCCATCTTCCCCACTTGAAGAGTCCCCCCATGACTCCATTATCATACCTCCCGCACACGATGAGTCATGCCAAGAGCCTGATCCAAAGCATGCCAACATATCCCCTCCTCCAGATCAAGATCCTACCATCCCATCTAGTCTACTGCAAGATCACAGTCCCCCATCCATTCCATCCCATGATCCTCTTGACATCCAAGATTCTACCACTCCACCTCCGTCTCCATCGCATGAGTCCGCTACCACAAAATCAGATCCTATCATATCCCCTACTCCCTCTCCTGATACCACCCATCCAAATGCTGCTATTCCATCATCTCCTTCTCAGGATTCCCCATCATTGCCTAAAAATATTATTCCCACACCGCTTGCATATCCCCTTGGCACTCTCACATTCTTCCATGGTGGCCTCCTTGTAGACGAAAAACACAGTGTATATACCACCCATCATCCCCCACCTAATAATGGACTCGCATCATGTTTTCAGAATAACAAAAATCCTATCATGGATCGGATTCTCAAGAACATGAACTATCAATGAAAAGGTCTAGGCCTTCACGAGCAAGGCATTTTAGAGCCCATCCAAGTCAAAGAACAAATCTGCATGCAAGGTCTTGGATCTATCCCCCAAGACTCACAATCTAAAGATGTTGGTACAACCTCTAGACATCCTCAACGAGCCTTTTCCAAAAGAAATGTTGGCTCTTCCCGTCGCTCTACCAAATCATATGCTGCAATCCCTCCTCCTCTATTGTATCGCCCCAAAATAACCGTCCATATTCCTCCTTCATCCGCTCCATCCATTTTGGGTCCTTACATCCCTCCATCCACAATCTTCCATCCTTCATCTACTGCATCCATTTTGGGTCCTTACATCACTCCATCCACCAGCTCCCATCCTTCATCTACTCTATCCATCTTGGGTCCGTATATCCCAAGATCACCTCCTCCATCTCATCCTTTCACCCATCCAACACCTATCCATGTCATCCATCATAAACATCCCTCTCGCATATCCCATAATCAGGATCAACAAAGGCACATACCTAAACATCCCCCATTTACACGTAATCCCCATACTCCTACCTCCATTGCTCCACATCATCCATCTTCTCACACCCATCCCATTGCTAATAAAGGCACTTTGGATGCTAACATAAAACTGCATAAATCCAAACATTCACAAGAATCTAAAGCTCCCCATGTCCCCTCTAAAAGACATGGTAAAGAAAA